>UELX01001148.1:0-50160 GCA_900480035.1 Eupelmus urozonus
TCGCCGACCCACGTGCACGGCAATCACACTTGGGTGTGAAACTTTACGCCCTTGTTACGAAAAATACTATTAAATATTTCAGCCTACTCTCTAAATCAAATCAGTAAAAATTCACTAACTTTTGTGAACTTTCGTGAATAGCTACTATTTCTTACAGCTAAAATTCCGCAACTGAAAATCACGTGAATTTTCACTACTAAAAGTAGTGAATAGTTCACTGAAATTTTTCGTGGAAATATAACTTTATAATTTTACAGATAACTTCACTAATTAATTAGTGAAAATAAACTGATTTTAAGTAAAAACATGAAATTTTCAAAAGTGTATTTGAATTAATATTTGTGAAATTTTAGGGTAAAAAACTATCAGTTATAGAAGATTGCCAAATTACTACCTTGATGATTTTCTCAAAAAAAAATCGCCATGTAGACTAGATAGATTACTGTGCGATTTATAAATTAGTGTGCATAAATTAGTCTCAAGTGTATTTAAAATTTAAAATAATTTTATTTAAATTAATTTTTTTATTATAAATATAAAAAGTAGATTCAATCTTGTTTAAATATCGTAATATTACATAGAATGAATTAAGCGAAATCCCTACAAGAAAGCATAATACTGAGATGGCAGCGAGTATTTAAAATTTTCCTATTTTAATTTTTTAATTTTTTTTTTTTTTTTTATTTCAACTTTCTAAACTAATGAGACACTTTTATACTCTTTAAAATATCGACTTTGACTCCCAAAATACAATGTCGGAAATTCTAATTTATTAATTTTTTTTTAAATCGACTTTTTTCAATTTTCTAGACTACAACTTTTCTGAATATTAGATTTCTAATATTTATCATTTTAAATTTGTAGTCCCACCCGAAATAATTGTAGAAATTATATATAAAAAGCCTCATTTTTAGAATGTAAAATTACATTGATACGAATTTAATCGCAGTACTCATAAGTTAAAAGTTCTAAATATTTACTTATGCGTAGAGGTAAACGACGCTTTTTAACATCAGGCACTTATTTAAAGAAGGAATATCTTTATTCTAATAACGTTTTCACCTAAATATGATACAATACTAGGCATACCTATATAGCCGAAACACATCCTTCATTTTGTACTTTTATTTCGTTTTATTTCAAAATCCTTTTATAATTTTTTTTAATTCTCTCTGAATGTTATTCGCATTCATTAGGCCTGGCATTATAAGGTTAAAACCGTAATAAATCTGTATACTTTATCTGATAAATTCATCTTCTAAATACAACAAAATAAAGTTTATGCATTTTCTCAAGACCAAACTTCTGTACATCATTACGACATCAAAAACAAGAAAAGAAATAAATTTTAAACAATATTTAGCTTATAGAAAATTGATTTATTTTATGAAAGCGAGGATATTGTCTTTCTGCTGACCAATGGTGACGTAATCCACAAAAGTCGTTATTTACCGCTACTTATACTTTGCGGCTGGCTATACACTATACAGTAAGCGAACTCCGAAATCTATCGTTTTCTGACAGAAAAGTGCGTTCGATCTGACACAGTGCGTATTTGTTATATCGGCAGAGACACTTACCTACAGTTCCAGTATAAAGCAGCGTCAACACACCAGTGCTTTTAGATTTGTTGTGTTTCAGACTAAAAACGAAAACACGCGGGCCGATCGTCGCCGCTGCTCACTGCAGCGTTGCGACACGCACTGATATAAATATATATGATAATTTGAAAAAGAAGCCGGCGCGTATACCGCTAGCTCCTCAGCCGGCCCTTCCCTCCCTGGAACCCCCTCCCCATCGCCTATTGGCAAGTGGCCGAACACGTGTGGTGACGTCACAAGCCATTGCTAATTTATTTACATGTGTAGTACTTTTCTGATTGCTAAGATAGTGTACGCGAATCAGCTGGTGAGAGATTTGCTATCGATTTTGCGTTGGAACTATACACGTGCTCTATTGCTCTTATGCGTTCCGATTTTTTTCCTTTTTATGATTTTTATATAAGTGGCAGTAATAGTAATTACAAATGATATTCGGGATCAATTGGAATAATGTGATAAATTTCGAATAATATTTAATGTTTTATGAACTCCTCTGTTAGAAAAAAATACCTAGTAAAATTTATATTTCTTAACAAGAGTTTACAAAACTTCATATTGAGTTCTTGTTATAAATTCTGTTGTTGAATAAATTTAGATCAATATTAGATGTATTGAATAGTTTTTAATTTTAAATCAAGAGATATTGCAAATTAAAATCATTAATATACACTAATTGACCTTTACGTGCAACAGATTAACAGTAACTTAATCGGAAAGATAGTATATCATTTAACTGCGTATTTGAGTATTTACTTGTTTTCTTCGAAAAATTACAAAGATTTACGTTGTACCATTAATATCACGATAAGCGTCTGAGTAATGGTTTTTATAATAATACAACAAAATTTAAGAATTAATAGAAAAATGATTTTTTCGTTCTAATTTTTCAAAAATAATTAAATTATATCTACATTATTATATCAGACCAAGGAACGTCATTTATCACAATTTCTTTCTCTTACACCATGGTATTAAAGAAATGCAATAATTCTACATAAATTTTTGTTAATATCACATTTCTATATACCTATATTTTAAGAAAAATTCAAACTACTGGCTCATTTAACTAAGCGCATTGAACTGTACGTCTGCATTGTACTCATGATTGAGGAATATTGGAGTCAAATCAATACCCGCGGCCAATAAAAATTCGCTGCTAACTTCCATTAGCACTATGCTTTCTCAAAAAAATTTTATTTAATTTTTTTACGTAATAGCATGATATTTAATTAAATTTTGATATACTTTTTATATTTATTGCCGTTGTTTATTACTTATTTATGCAATATTTTTTATTTTTCCTCAATAGTTTTTAGTTAATTCAAAAAATTTATTATTTTACATTGATTAATATGATCGCTATGTAACAGTCACAATAATATTGTCAACTTCGCTACTATCACAAACATAACAATAATTTCTTACTGATTAATATTGTATAAATCAATAAAAATTAAAAAAAGAATAGGACTTGAAGAAAAGAGCAGAGTTTTATGCGGCTGCGAATCGAACTCAGGATCTTCAATTTTCGAATTAGATACTCGTTAAATATATACTTGTACCTACGCACATATTTTACAAGTCGTTTTCATATCATTAAAAGGTGATGATACTTGCGTTTTTATATTTTTGCTTTATCAACGAGACTTATAATGTTATATAAAAACTTTGGAAAAATTTCTAAAAAAACTTTTCAAATACTAAAATATAAAAGTTTACAAACGTGTGATGATATTACGATCTTATAATATTTGAGATCAAAAGTGAAAATACTTATACTGTAAAAAATGTTTGAAAATAATATGGCTAAATATCTAATGAATTATGAAATACAAGTAAATTACGGCATTTTTATACAATTTCATGTTATATATAAGTACCCCATAACACTATAGATTGCTACAACATTGCAGTAATATTGCATATATATTCATAGTAGTGGGACTCTGCCCCCCTCCCTACTCACTCGCCAACCCCACAATAAATCGCAAATAATAAGATATATTTTATTTTTATATTTTATTTTTATTTTCATATTTGGTCTGTTTTATAAGTCTTATATCTTTTACAATGTTAAATGCCTTTATGTTTTGTTTTATTTAAATTAATGTTAATTTACAGTTTTCTACACCATCTTTCATTGAAACCTTTTCCAATAATATTTATTATAAATGTTTTAAGTTATTATAAATAATACGACATAACGAATGATATAAAAATATAAAATTAATAAAAAAATTATTTTATACTTTTTTAAAATTTATATTTTTTTAAATAATATTCATAACTAAATAATAATAAATATTATACAATATAATTTTGATATTTATACAAATGTTTAAATGTTGACGTACTATTACACTATAATAGGTGCATTAGGATTGTTTAATTTAGTAGAATCCTTATTCGCTAATAGCCATATAAACTATACTGTATTTACAATTTTTATGTTATACTTATAAGTATACTTTAAAATATTTTTTAAGTTTTATTCAATTATACCTATTAGTTAAAATAAATTTGTTATAAAAATTTATTATAAATTTTATAATCAAAGACGCACACATTAATAATAAAAATGTAATTATAATCAATGTTTTGATTGTTTAACTTTGTTTTATTTAAAATTTTAAACAGAAATTTTATATTTTTTTAACAAAATATATTAAAAATTATTAATATATAAAAAAGAATTATTATACAAAGAATTTATACTATGAATTTCTTTGAAATTAAAAAGCGGACGCACCACGCACGACGCACGCATATAACACATGCACCCACGCACACGCGTAGCATAGATACACTACGGCACACGCAGGCACAAAACACAAACACTGCTGAGACAGAAAATGCAGACGGACACACAATAGACATTTTTTAAAGCACCTATTTTTGAACCCTCTGAGCTCCAAAGTATTAATTTATGATTAAATATCACCAAAAAAATCATTCGTTTTGAGAAAGCAATAATATACAAGTCGAGCATAGTGCATTGTGGGTGGTGTGTATCTATATACATGTAAAAGAGCGCATGCTCAATAGTTTCCAAATCAACCCATCGCGCTGCCAGTCTGCAAGTTCAGTTGGTAAAAAGATCACGTAAACGACCAATTATCGAATACATAAGTGATAACAAAAAGAAAACAAACGTGCGTGGGTGTGGTGTAAATTGGTCTTTAATTTAGAAATGTTGAATTGAATTCGCTTCCTTAGTTTTTTCCGTCATCACGCTATGAACTTTGGAGTTATTTATAACCTCTTCAATGTAATAAAACATGCAAATTTATGTTGTATAATCTAATGTGAAAATCCAATATCTCTAAAAAATCTTTTATCTTCTTTTATGATTTTCTCATCTATTTTCATTCGTTTTATTTTAATTTAGATGAAATTTGCAATGGTGGAGCTCGAGGCTTGAAGATGAAAAATTAGCCTAGACAGTTTCAAGTTAAAAGCAAAAGTAAGAGAAACAATATATTGCTCGCATGAGGCTAAATTTATCACGATTTTTTGACAAGGAGAAGAAATCTTGATAGTTTGTTGCTCTTGAATATCTGATTTGGTGGAATCTAATCAATTCAAGATGTTCAACTTGAGAAAAGACCTTCATCGGCTGAAGAGAGATCTTCGGCAGTTGATGAGACCATATTATTTAATTAATATTTTCCTCAGTGTGTCTTATATTGTTGCTAAAAGAGTACCTTATATTTGTCATATTTTGTTTTCCCAAACCGATTGTGAACTTGAAGACGTAAGATAGTTATTTTTTACTTTAATTAATTTAAATTTAAATTAAATTTTACTAATGTATTTTGTCATTTTTAGAGAGAAATTGAAATTTTATTTTTCTTAATGATAGTGATAATGCTTAGGACAAGAAAAGCTGGAAGTGTAAATATGATAAGTTACCTATCATCAAGCTTTGTATATACAAAAGTAGCAAACTTGATTCTTTGGTTTTATGCTGATATTCACTTAGGAATTTTGTATGGAATAATTTTTCTTTGTAAGTGCATTTTTAAAAACTATCTAAAAAGCAGTAGTAATTTCTTTTTCTGAGATATTAAATGTTATTTCAGTATGTGGTTTGATACTCCCCGAACCGACTTACCAGGGTCCAGAGAATGTAATTTATCTGCGTGGAGAAAGTAGCTTGCAGGAAGAACTTCAACGTGATACAAAAATTGTGTGGCTGATTGCATTTTATACAGCCTGGAATCCTGCATGCGTAAATTTTGCACCAATATTTTCTGAGTTGTCAGCCAAGTAAGATGTTAATTTTATATATTTTAATCAACATAATTAATTTTACTACTTACAATAACTTTTAATTTCATGAAAATTCTTGCTTAATTAAAAAAAAAAACAGTATATTTTTTAATAAATGTTCAAAGGTATGCTTTAGAAAATTTCAAATTTGGTAAAGTGGACGTTGGAAGGTATCCGGATGCAGCAGCAAAGTATCATATCAATGACTCAAGCAAGAGTCAACAACTGCCAACTTTAATACTCTTCAAGGAGGGTAAAGAAGTAGAAAGAAGACCATTTGCCGACCGACAGGGCAAATTAGTTAAGTTCCTCTTTTCAATGGTAAGTTCTTTTAAAACATTAATTATGAAATCATAATTACTTTTTTACATATTTTTTTTGGACTCATAAAAAATATACCTTTTTTTCAGGACAACATCAAAGATGCATTTGATCTAAAAGGTGTTTACAAAACTTGTTTGGAGAATCCAATCAAAAAGAAAGACAAAAAACCAATTAAATCTGAATAAGATTATTTTAGACCAAAGATAATTAAAATGTAGTACAATTGAAATCAATTAAGTATTAGTTTATGAGAGAAAAATTGTAAACTGTCTTTCTTGATTCAGCAAAAACTATATTTTTGTTGAAAATCGATGTAGGTGTAATAATGTAATTCTATTCTGACGTTTCCATCAAAGTATGCAAAAAATAATAATTTTAGGGAAAGTAACTTTTTCCATTAATAATGTTAAAAAAGTTTTGATTAGAATTAATGATATACCATTTACAATATTGTTAAAAAATCACATTAATAAATTATTAAACTGTAACTTCCATTTAATAGAATAAGGACTAAATGATAATTATTGATGGAAACTAGACAAATTTTGTTCAATTATAATTAAAAATATAGTAAAATCAGTAAAAAGATTGATGACCTAATGTAATTTATAATAAGCTTTCTTCTCCATATTTTATTTAAATCATTACTATAGGTTGATTGAGTAAAATTCAATCAGTTAGTTTGATTATGCATTCAGCTATAGTCATTTTAATTTACAAAATCTGTATGATACATTTTTACTCGAGACTGCTTTCATTTAAACATTCGCACAACTAATTAGCACTGCCTTTTGTACTTGAGCATTAATAAATTCAAGATTATATTTCAATAACGTTATTGTTGAATCTGTATAGTAATAATGCGTTTAGTCATCTCTCTAGCTCAGTAAAAATATTAGTATTCAAAAAATATATTATTATGTATTCTATTACCCAAGTTTGCTTCAACTTTTTTTATAAACATATTTACGAAATAAAGTATTAAAACAAGAAATAGTGTTTATAAATTTATTCTATAAAAGTATTTACAAATAATCAATTATGATAAAAATATTTACAAAGGTGGCCACATCAACATTACTTCTGCATGGGCAGATTCAGGCAGCCATTTTTGATACGCCGATAATAAGACTAAAATAATTTAAAAATGTGTTAAAAATTTCATATGAGCCGCCTAAAAAAATAAAATAAAAAAACTTACAATTTGAGTCTTCAGACCAAACTTCAATCAATTTCTCTTTTGACATAACTCCTTTTGATAATAACAATTTAGTCATTAGTTCGACTCGAGGCAATAATCTAAAACATTGAAATATTTAATGTTTAAATAAATGTTAAATAAACTTTAGTATTAGTACATTAAAGTATAATAAAAGAAACATTCTTACTTTGCCCAAGATTTATTTATGCTGCTTGGAGTTGATAATAAAGCTGGTACAAATTTTTTCAATTTTGAAAAAACTTCACCTTCTAAAAAGAAACGTGCAAACCATTTGATTCCTTCTAAATCATTTGGAAATTCTACTTCAATTGTAGGCAATTCCCATGCAGCTGGTCCGAAAGTTCCAGTTCGGTGACATAATACTTTGCCTGTTTCTGGATCGTATCTATTGAAAAAAATATTTAATATATCAATAATGTTATTATAAATATTATCAGATAAAAACTATAAAAGTTTATTTTTAAAAACAAAATTACCGAGGAGGAGGCTCCAGCAAAGGTTCGCTTAGCGAACATAGTGACGGTGCAAATTTTGGTAACCATTCTGGTTCAATGGCGGTAATACCACGCATATAAGTTTTGTTAGTTTCATACACTTCTTGATAAACTACCCACTCAGGAGCAGCTTTACGTAATACGCAAGTTGAATGCATAAAGACAGGATCTTCCATTTCTAATGTTCTGTAAAAAATAATTTTTCAATTAATATACAGTTTTTCGACATAATTAAAATATTTTCTACATTAAATTTACTTGTAAGCATGTTTCCATTTTGATTTGTTACTGTTGTTATCATCACTGTGCTCTTTGATTTCTTCTGCTGACAATTTGTGAGCAATCTGATCAACCATACCGGCAAGAATGATTTGTCGCAATAATTTTGCTTCAGTATCCGTTGGAGGTGGCATTCTAAAATAAGTTTTTATTAATAATGTTAATTACTTAAAGAGATATTTAAAAAATTGATTTATTTACTCAGGATTAATGTTCAGATCCAAATTTGGAACTCCCAATAAAATTTCGTTGGTCAGTTGATGCCGTAATTTTCTTATTTCAACCATAGCTTTTTCGCGTAAGCCATGCTCTTCGCAAAACTTCGTTAATTTACCCTTTGATGACGCATATTCGGCAGCTCCAACTGCACGAATCAAAACCATTGGATCTCCTATAAGAACAAAATTAAATTTCGATTTAAGTTATAAGCAACCGTTTTTCTGAGCAAATTTTCAATTTTTTTTCAGCATTATATGTAATTTACTGCAATATATTTATATACTTCGATATAATTTATAATTGAGAAATATTTAACTTACCAAGAAGAAAACTGTTACCAGTACCGGCCCAAAAGCGGCGAGTCTGTGACCATTTGCTTTTTACGTTTTCCTCCATTCCTAAAGATTCGATTAGAAGTTCTTGAACAGACAAAGCCGCTACCATACATACAGTGTATGCAATTAGATTTTGTTGCTGTGACAAAGCTAACATTTTTCCGTATCGAGGTAATACAGGAAAAGCAGCTATGCTTTTACCTAAATTAGTTACCTTTGCGCTGTATAAATCTGCAATTTTTAAAAATATAAAAGTTTGTAAGCTTTACTTTTTTAAAAGTTTGGTTTGTCATTGAAAATAAAAATAAAACTTTCACACGAATTTAAAAGTATTTAAAATAAAAACTAAGAAATGTCTTTCCATTTTAACAAACATTTGAAATTCAGATCTTACTCTTTTTCTGCATTATATGAGGCTGCTCAAGAGCTCCAAGTATGCACAGTCTTTTCTCTGCCATTTTAAGCTGTTCATCTCCTGGTGGTGTGGGAAAAGGAAAATTAACAACTTTATCAATATTCATTACTTTCATTTGTAAAAGCAAATCGTCTACTGGCTTTCTGCGAATTTCAGGTTCACTGAATTGTTCAAATTGATCATTAAAGACTGCAGAAGAATAAAGCCTAAAATTAGTGAAAAAATATTATTTTCAAAAATTATTAAGTATGAACAAGAGCTTTTTAAATTACTTTATATAATTTTTTATTATAATCGTACCTGTAACAGTGACCAGGTCCCATTCTGCCTGCCCTACCAGCTCGCTGATTTGCACCAGCTTTACTGGTATAAGTGACTACAAAAGTAGTTACACCTGTAACCTTATCATACATTCTCGTCTTACATTTTCCGCTATCAACAACATATTTTATGTTTGGAATAGTTAAAGACGTTTCTGCAACATTTGTAGATACTACACATAAACGACAACCTTCAGGTGGTGGTTCAAACACCTACAAAAGAAGATAACAAATATTTATGTTTTTAAATATTTTAGACAATTATGTAAAAAAATTAAATTATATTTTTAAATTGTGTATAAATGATAACTTACTTTCGCTTGTTTATAACTGGGTAATAAAGAATAAAGAGGCAGTACCCAAAGAGGCTGTAAATTTTTTGCGCCACTTAAATCAATAATTTCTTCATCTTCTTCATCAAATTCGTCTTCAAGCTTTGTATTTTCGAGATCAATTAAGTCATCTAGACCATCATCAGGTGGGATGGCTGAATAACTAAAAAATTATTTATATAAAATTAATATTTCATAAATTGGTTAGTCCTATTAATATCAGCTTAAATTTCTTACATGTCGAGATCGACCTGAGGAAGTTTTGGTTTCTTAGGTATCTTTTTTCTTCGATTTTTAGAACCCTTTGCAAAAAATTCGTCTTCTGAATTTTCATCACTACTGTCTTTATCACTATCTTCTTTTTTCTCTTCTTTTTGTTCTTTTTCTTTTAATTTCTTTTTAGAGTTTTTAGCCCATTTCTTTTCTCTATATGGAAAAGCTTTACGAAGTTGCCTGACTACTGTATTAACTTCTCTCTGACCTGTATATAAAAATAAAATTAATAAAATTTAATTATGTTAACTATAAATTGTAATTTTGGTGTTATAAATTGTTGTTACCGGTTAAAAATATTAATATTCCACCGTCTGGAAGTTGTGTATGTATTTTTACTGTTTTTCTTACAGCTTCTTTTACATAATCTTCATTAGTTCTTCTGTTAAAATGAATTGTAACCGGAAATTGTCTCGATTCAACATTTATGACTGGAGGTTTCACTTTAAATAATCTGGGATTGCTAATAAAATCATCAACCCTTAAAGTAGCTGACATAATAATGAGTTTAAGAGGTTCCCCTTTTTTTGTTCTAAGTGAAACAATTCGAGTTAATAAACCAATTAATATATCAGTGTAGACACTGCGTTCATGAGCTTCATCCAATATTATCACAGAATACTTTTTTAAAAGGAAGTCCTGAAAAAAATATAATAAAAAGTTTTATTAATATTTTTACTTATAACCAAGTTTATCAAATTAAAGAGATGTTTAGAAAACTACTGCTATTTCACTTCAAAAAATTTGAAGTAATATTAAACAAAAATTAGATTTAACAATTAAAAACGTTAATTTGATAGATAAACAAGTTAAGTAAAAAATAAATAATTATTTAAAATAAAAATTTTAAATGATTATTATTTAAATATAAATTTTACCTACATTTTGAACTTCTTTAAGCAAAACACCATCTGTCATGAACTTGACTTTTGTTTCTGGTGTAACATTTCCTTCAAAACGAATAAGATAAGAAACTTCTTTGTCAGTAAGATTCATTTCTTCAGCAACTCTTTTACTCATAGAAATAGCAGCTACTCTTCTTGGCTCTGTAATACCAATCATTTTATCTTTTGCGTAACCTGCTTCATAAAGGAATTGAGGAACTTGTGTAGTTTTTCCTGAAAAATTAAAAACATTATGTAATTTTATTTAACACAAGAAGGTCTAAGTTTTGATTAAGACTAAAAGTTTTAATAAAATTGCAATTATTTAAGTCTTCTAGTCTTACCACTTCCAGTTTCGCCTGTTATAATAACTACAGGATTATCATTGATTGCTTCAACTACTGCTTGTTCCTCAGCTAATATTGGAAGTTTTAATCGAGCTTCTTGAACTTCTGGCTTTCTATCTAAACTGACATAGATTGCTGGTTTTTTTTCATAGATTTTAATTGGCTTTTCAGGTAAGTCTTCTTTTTTTGAACTTTCTAGATTGTCATTTTTAAAAGTATTTTTGGTTTTGTCTGAAGCATTGTTACTTTCATCTTTGTTTTCACCTAAATTTTGTTGGCTCTCTTCTTTGTTTTCACTTTCTTTTGATTTAGATTCTGTTTCTTTTCCATTTTCTTCCTCTGCATCATTATCACCTTTTTCCGTTTCACTTTCTTGGATAACATCATCTTCCACATCTTCATTAACAGATTCATTTTCACTCTCGCTTGACTCCTATACATATAAAGTTTACTCTATAGCTAAAATATACATAAATAATTTAATTTATTTACTTATAAAAACTACTTACATCAATGCCAAGTGTATTTGAATCTTGAATCTGATTTTGTTTTTTGATTTTATTAAGTATTGCAAGTCTACGTTTCTTAGCACCTTTTAATGAATTAATAGGTTCTGAAAAATCATCATTATTCTGTTCTACTGAATTTACAAATGTCTCTATTTCAGTCTCTTTCAAATGCCTTTTTAATCCCTTAGTTTGAACAGTTGTTAATGATACATATTGTTTCAATTCCTCTTCAGGAACGTTTGATTTTGACAATTCTTCTACTAATGCCGCTCTCTAAATAATAAACATTAAATAATAAAATAATAAAATCATATTTTTTAATATCTTAATAAATAAGTATTAAAAATTTATAACAAAGAACTTACATCTTTTTTCTTTTTTTTCTTCTCAATGATTTTTTCTAGCTGCTTTCTTTTTTTCTTAGATAGTAATCGTTTAACTGTGACTGCTTTATCTTTATTTTTATTTTTCCTTTTTTCACTAGGTAAAACCAATGCATTACAACTGTCAAACTCATCTTTACGATGTGCAATATCTACATTTATCTGGAATTTTTTTCAATTGAATTTTCTGATTATAAAAGTATGAAAATACACGATTATTTTAAAATTGAGAAGTTTACCTTTTTTGTTGTAGAATTGTCGATTTCAACATTTGGTGCATTCCTAGCTTTTGAATTGAATCCTCCCTTCTTTCTTCCCATTTTAAATACTTATAGTTTTAAACGATTGACGAGCTTCGTCAACCGATCACATATCAAGTGACATTTAGGTTATGTTAAAAAAACACATGGGCAACACCGGATAATCTTGAAATTAGCTACTATTACTTGTACTTAACATGCCAACCTAAGAAACCGAAAATAATCTTAAGATTGTATATATCCTCGATATTTAAAGAGAATTTTAACTTTTAATATTTCTGGGCCTTGTGACAACAGTAGTGAAGTTGTTTTTATTCCAGAGTTTATTGTTATGAGGTGTTAACCTAAAAATTATAATAAATATAACACTTTAATAAAATTTTGCATAAAAAAATTTAAAAAATTAGAAATTATATTAAAAAAAAGTTTTTTACATATGATTAACTATTTTAGATATAATATTATATTTACACAATGGATAATAGTTTGAATGGGCCGTCTAAGGTATGTTGTGTACAATGTAAATATTGATTATAAAATTCTTTTATAAGTTAATACTCAAAGTATAACTTTTAATTATTGCAAGAAAGCATAATTTTTGTAGCTAATTAAACATAAAGTACAACAATTCTCAGTTTTCTACCCTGCATCGCTTGAAGTTAGCTGTAGTCTCAACACTATAAACAAATACATTACCAATATTCTTAGCCTTCAAATCATGAGTAATCTATTGTTACTTTACTTTTTAAATATTATTAAATAAATTACATGAATGGATATATTTATGCACTACAGTAAAAAGTAGAAATTTCTATTTCTATATAAAAACTTTTACATAAAATGAAGGTATTTCTTTATTTTTATAACAATTCTTTTTGTAGAAAGTTGGAATTTCCTTATATGTAAACAAATTGTCCTAAAACCGCTATTTATTACATAGTTGAAATAAACTAGAAAAAGATGTCAACCTCAGTTTTTAATATAATGTTTGTAAATATTCTACTTTTTAAATCTTTCAGAGGACAAGGGGCGCTAGACAGAAAGGAGTTGATACTGTTACCAAAAAATTTTTACATAATTTTGATCCTGAGCAGAGTGAAAGAGAAAAACGGAAGTTGAATCGACGCTTGCATCATGGAAATAAAAAGACGGTGTTATACGATGAAAAGGGAATCCTTATTACAACAAGAGAAGATCTGTGTGATTGCTTACAAAAATCTTGTTTAGGTTGTCACTTTCCTTGTACCAAATGCTCTTCTACAAAATGTGGCCATGAATGCAGGTAAGCATTTTTACTCTTCTAATTATTCATTTGAAAGTGCATAAATACTTAATTCATTTCTTATGTTTAGGAACAATCGAAAATGGATGTATGATACAATCGAGAATGAAGGTAGTGATAATGTTGTGAAAAATCAAACCAATTCTAGCCTACATTGAAAATCAAGTATGCAGTCATGTGTCAGAATTTATTTATTATTGTAAATTATTATTTAGCAGTAAGCCTAAAATTTTATACATTTTAATTAAAAAAAACTGTACAAAGTTAAGACTAACAATGTTTATTAAGTAAAAGTCCTTAACAGTTTTTAATTTAATCCCCTTCATACTTTTTGTTTTACAGAACTAATTTTTCCTTTCTTATATTTATAAATTTTAAAGTTAAACTGGTAAAAACTAGGATTAATTTAAGTTATTTTAAGAAAAAACAACTAAAATAGTTTTTAGTTAGTTTATAAAGTAGAATTTAAATTACATTGAATTAATCTGTATTTATTTGATTTTCTACAATACTAATAGTTGATGTTTATTAATTACATTGGAATTTATTAGGCAAAATAAAAAAATAGTTACACAATCATCAAAATTCAAAATGAATTATTCAAATTTTTATAATTTTCACGTATTATTAAAATAAAACATTTATATATCTATTAAGTAGTAACAGCTTTTTTTATGTATAATTTATATTACTAATTCAATTACAGTTTCTTTTATTTAATCACAGCTCTTCATTAGTTAAAATTATGATTACACAGTCAAAAGATTAGCAAACCGATATAAATTTTCATTAGGTTATAATTAAATTATTTAAAATGGGATATTCATAAATAAATAGAATTCAATAAGCGAGAATCGTCTTGTATTGCTCGACTTTTTCTACTTAACGTTCAAAACATTCATTTATTAAAAATCTTGATATTAAATGCTTCAAAAATTTGAAGTAACCGAAATTGATTTTAACAACTAAATTTTGAATAATATTAATGTACTGTACACATATTGGTCTCCAAATCAAGATATTTACAAGGCACAAATATCTATTCAATTTTTTAGATGCCAAGTATTAATTCTAAGTAAATCACAATACATCTGTTGCACACTTATCAAATCTCAAATTTTAAATATTTTTCAATTTTTTTCATATTAGTTTCTAAAGTAAATTTTCTGATTGACCGACGACAAAGAACCTATATTTTTAAATGAAAACCAGAAAAATTTCATTAAACTACAGTAAAAAACTTTTTTATACAACTTTTAAGAGATCTATAGACTGGGTGTTATATATTGTAAAAAATGTATGATTTCTAGCAATCAGAGCGCGTACCTCTTGAAGTAATAATAGTTTCTACATGCACGTGACTAACAGGTACTTAAAAAAAGTTTGATAAATTTAGATCATAGCTGCCCTTGAACGAGTTTTTGAACTCATATTTGTATTTATTTTTAGAAATTTTTATATAAAAATAAAGAAACGGAATAAAGTTTTATATTATTCGAAAAACAGCAGCACTCAAAGTGTCCCAATTTACATTAAATTTGTATTATTCACCCATAATATTCACGTTCTTTTAAAGGATTACAAAAACAAAAATTTTCCAAATTACTATAAATAACACCTAAAATCCAACCCACTGCATTAAAACTTTTAACCCACCCATCAAACCCCAACAACCACAGCCACCTTAACCAACAACCCCAAACCCCCGTCCACCAAAAAACCCAAACCCATCTCCACTCCCAACCCTGGAAACTCAAAAAATCGTCAACTTCCCGCCGCGCTCCCCATCCAGCCATATCCGCGATCGGCAGCTCAACCACCTAGCGGAGGGGGTGGCTCTCCACGCCTCCCGTCCCCTGCACGCCTATATTGATTTTCTCTCTCTCCTGCGCTCGCGTACACACGCACAGCACGCGCGCAGTCCGGCGCGTGTCTGCGCGATGCCGCTCCTTTTTCACAGCTCAGCCGTATATACCACAGCCGAAGCTGGCTATACATGTAAGCCCCTTTGCGGCTGCAGCCGACGCGCGGAGCTGTCTGGCGCGAGCGAGTCGCATGCTTATGCCTGTGTGTATGTATATAGGTGTGTTCGCAGTCGAGGGAGTACAACACGTGGCGGCGGCGGCGGTGGCTTGAACTCGTAAATATACCGTGTCAACAGACTATACGACCGGACATTATAGAGCTTTCTCTGTGTGTCCACTAATTTTCCGTCTCGATCTTGCGAACACACCTACATAAATACCTACACACACGCAATCGACGAAGGGGGCAGCTCCCCTATAATACATACCATAGATTCGGCGCGCCTCTCACGAAATCAGAATCGTCGCGCGAGTTTGAGACTCGAGTATAGGTGGGGAGGCCAATCGGCTTGCCTATATCCACCAGCAAGCCGCACGCACACAGCCACAGACACACACGTATAAAGTAGGGGAAGGGGGTGGTAGGGCACTAGCTGGCAGTGCCCCCGCGTCGTCGGCGCTAGCGGCGCGCAGCATCAGTTGTGTTTCGCACGCACAACGCCGTGCGCAGAGTGAGAGCCAGCTGAACTTGCCGCCGCCGTTCTCGTATATATACATATACATATAGACGTCGCGAGAAGCTATATCTCTCTCGCTCGCGCAGTCATACGGCGACAGGCCTCCAGTGTATACATGCACAGAGAGAGAAGTGAGGGAGAGCCATTTGACCCCGAGAGCTGTGTCTCTCGAGAGACAGAGCAGTAGTAAGAGGCCGAGCAGCGTCGGCCGAAAAGCTCTCGCAGCCAGTTGTAATACACTCAGGGAAGGAAGTGGAAGCAGTCGTCGCGCGGTGGAAGTAAAATAAAAGCCAAGCCGAGCGCGAGTAAGCTCCATTTTAGGTGTGCACGGGCTGTGTAGGAGCTCAGGTTGAAGGATCTGCCGTGCGGAGCCAGATAGGAGTGGGAGAGAGAGAGAGATTAGAGGTGAGAGTTCGAAGATCGCTGGCCGATGCAGGTGTGCTGAAAGTCCGAAGGTAGCCGGATCAAAGCGAGCTTCTAAAGGATAATGAGCTGCAGGTCAGAGTCCGGCCCTGAGAGCTCGACGACGACGAGGACGGCAGGACAGGCTGAGTCCAGCCGCCGGTGAGACTAGCCTCCTGCGAGCTTAATTCTTCATCGATCTATCGATTCCTCAGGCTTCGTCCCGTTATTTCCGGCTGTTTGTTTGTTTAATCGAGCTCTCTCTCTCCGTCTCTGCGCAGCTGTAATTATAAAAGCGCGCCGAGATAAGCGAGAGGAAGCGATAACCCAGGAGCGAGCAAGAGGAAATTAAACGAAGAGAGAGAGAGAGAGAGAAAGAGAGCAGCGAGGCCACGTGGAGCAGTTCGATACGGACTAGGCTCCGTCAAGTGGAACAGGTAAGCGCTCGCCGCGGCTCGCCTATAGCAATTACACACGTAGCTATTATACAGAGCCGGAGAGAGCGAGAGAGGCTCAAGAGTGAAAGAAGTAAAAAAGAAAGGGGCGAGAGAAGAGGCGCGAGGCCGAAGAAAGTCAAGTGGAGCGCGCCCGCCGCGAGAGAGGCTAGCGTGTGTTTCAGTGGCCAGCAGCAGCAGCTCGACTCCACACTTTGGGGATAAATTTCACCGAAGGTTAAGGAGAGAGATCCAGAAGCCGAGTGCAGCGCAAGCGGCTTTCGTTTTTTTTTGTTTTCTTTCCCGCCGCCGCGAGTGTGGATATATATCGTCCCGTGTGGGTGTGTTGTGCGAGTGATCAGAGCGCGCGGGGGCGTCGAGAGGAGAGAGCGGAGGTGCTGGGTGAGAAGATAATTTTTATCTGCAGAAGCGGTAGGTGGCCTCGCGAGGGGCCGACAAAATCGCCGCGACGGCAGATGTCAGGATGCCGGAACAGAGCAATGACTATCGGGTCGTGGTGTTCGGGGCCGGCGGAGTCGGCAAAAGCTCCCTGGTACTCAGATTCGTGAGGGGCACCTTTCGCGAGTCTTACGTGCCTACAATCGAGGACACGTATAGACAGGTATGCATTTTAGAAGCCTACTAATGTTTATTTAGATCTATGTGTCTCGCTGCATGATTGCTTTTATTGTGCTGTTTTCGTTGTTGTTGCTGCTGCTGCTGTTGCTGGTGATTAAAAGGAGTAAGGGCTTAGCGGGCTTATCGCTTTTTTTCGGGGGGGATTATGTATAGGCGATGTGCACCGAAAGAGCGCGCTTGTTGATTTTGCGCCTAGCTTATAGCTGCTTTCTAGGTTGGGCGCTCTGTAAATATTTCAGGCGGACCAGCCAGCAAGCCGGATTCTGCGAGGGATTCGGTTAGAGCGACGGGCGCGGGGCGGTTTATGGATTGGAATTAATTTTTTGTTTGAGGGAATTTTGGTTTTGATGGGTGTTTTTGTTGGCTTTTTGGATAGAGCTGGAAATTTTTGGATGGATTTTGAAGTTATTACCTTTTGCTGGGAGGGCCTTTTGTTGGAAGAAGAGGGAAATTATTTATGATTTTCATTAATTTTTAATGCTTTTTCAGAGCCGGTTTTTCGATCTGAAATATTTACAGAGTTCCTATATATGCCAAAGGAATATTCTTGTAAAATTCATTTACATTTTCAATTGAGTGGGCAAAAATTGACTTTACGTGTTAGTTTTCTTTAAAGCATAGATTCCTCATATTGTGAACGGCACTATTATGCTAAGCACTTATCTCGATGTACAAAAGAAAGTGTTTCGCTCATTGATGCTTTTAATATGGGACATATGCTTTACAGAAATCTAACGAATTCAAGTTTCGTAAAATTAATTTAAATACATGCTCAATTTAAAATCATTGGTGCGAATGGCACCCACTTTGTGCACTTTATTGACAGTAACTATTTACCCTTCACAATAAATTCCGGACGATATCCAAAGCTCAAAATCTTTTTCATAAGTTTTGTACACGGCTTTCACAAATTTACCATCAAACATAAGAAAGTTTTAGAGAGAAGGAAAATAAGTTTTACAAGAGTTGATGAGACGTCTGAAATATTTATATTTTTTATCAATATTATGAAACGTTTAAAATAATATAATCTTGTTACAAAGACATTTTTTCTCTAAAGTATAAAAGTTTAGTTAAAGTAACCATTTGTATTCAAATTTTAAAAACGTTTATGAACGTTTTTCATAATAATGTTTTTTCAACCTTTTATGAAAATCTTGTAAACGTCTAATATTAACAGAAAAGCAACATTTTTAAAGTTTTCTAAAGAAATCTTCAATACTTTTTCCTTTTAATATTTTAAAGTTTTAAGAAAGACATTTAAAAATTATGCAAATTCGTTCTGAACTACTAGAAGGGCTTAGTATATCAAACAATTTGTTTTATAGTAATGACGATGGTCTTTTATAAGTTAAAATTTATATATGTACAATAAAAAAATAAGAAATATTAAAACTTTGCTCATTAAATTACGATAATGAAATTTATTATTATGAGTTCCTTTCATTGAAAAAATTAATTCGTTTTAAAGAGATCATTTATTAAACTTATCATGTGTATTAAACTCTTAAATAAATTTCAAAAGTATTATCCGCAAATGACACATTATTATTACCTTGTCAAACATTATTAAAATTCATTAATATCTTATCATTCATCAGGCTTTATTTGTCATTAGCAGAAATGTGTTTCTTTCAGCATTTAATTTTCGTAAATTTATTAACCAAAAAATAAATGATTAAATTTTTAAATCCTGAGCTATAACTTGAGAGCGCTAAACTTCTAAAAATCTAAACTATATAAAGCTCATATGAAACTTTTAGACATTTAAGAAGATAAAAATGTATTTTCTCCTTGATGCACATTGTTAGTCAATGTCTTTTTTTTAAGTAAAAAAGAAAAACGAGTCACTAGTTTTTCACAAAACTTTTTTATTTTTAATACAGTGAGAAAAATGAAGTCTTCACAATAAAAGTTCAATTATTCGAATTAAAATTTGTTGAATCGCAAAGTGTGTAATTGGTTCAATTAAACTTTTCAATTAAGTATTAAATATTTTATTCAGTGTATACACATTTGCTTATAATCTGCAAAATTACAATGTACTTTTTCCAATGTTCTATACTTTCTTTTTATCTCTTTTGTCTATCATCATAGAATTAAATGAGCCAGTAGTTTGAAGTACCAATCATATTAACAATGTACTAAAGGAAAACTTAATTTTTCGAAATGAGGGTCCATACACTAATTATATTTTGAACTGTAATAATGTTTTATCTTAAAGTAGGACGTTCATAAATTTAACGGCATTTGATAACGCTTTTTAAAAGATAACTTTACTTAACTAAAGTAATTATCACTGAATTATAAATTCTTTTTATTTTTTCTAAAACATAGTTGCCAATGTCCTTACGATAATTCTTCACTTTAATACCAGGCGCACTTTTAGAACCTAAAGTTTTAGACACTATGAAACTAAAATAATAATTCTTATATCGTTCGGAATCAAATTTTTCAAACCCTTAAAATACTAACGGTAACTTTACTCTAAAAATCAAGAGTTTCGTAGATTATACGTACCTCTTATCCTCAAACTTAAACCCGCTCTCAAACCTCATTTATATAATACCCAATGAATTCGCGAAACAAACCAACCACCTCCGCGTCTCCGCGAAGTAAAATCGAGTCGAAAAACCGCCGCGAGTTATAATAAGCATTCACCGCGTCGCATAACCACCTATGCATAAATAAGACGGCTCTCTCCTTCAGCAGCTCCCGAATCATTAAAATTGAAACCTCTATAAATCGTTTATCAGCCTCCTTTAATCACGGCATGAATAAAAAAGCAAAGCCGCCGCGCGAGCCGGAGAACTCAATTTTCAGCCTCCCGCGCGCACGCGATTCTCGCTTATAAAAACCAATTTCCATACACGCCGCGCAGCCATCCCCCGGAATTACATTCCCTCGCGCTCTCCGCCTAAACCCCTCGGATTTCCCTCTGAAAGCAAAAGAAATGCAGCCCACATGAAAAATAGCCGGTCCTCCGCGATCGCGTATATATACGCATATATATATGGGGGTGGAAGCCAAAAGAGCAGAAAGAAATGGAAAGTGAGCGTGTATATCGATTCTCCTTGGCTGCTCGCACGCAAGAACGGTTATATATACACGCAGAAAGCCGCCGCGACGTATTAATCCCCGCGTCACCGCTGAGAGAGCGGTCAAGCCTTCGTGAATTTTTCAAAACCGCGGAGATGTATGTATTAGATATCTTTTAAGGGGGGGTGAGACGGCGCGAAGCTAAGCGAGCGTTTGCAATTGGATTCCATTAAATTATGAGGCTAGCTGTCAATGTTATTGCTGCGCGCTGCGGTTTATAATTGACTTCGCGGAACTTGAGAACCAGGTCATTGACGGCCGCGGTGAGCTTGTTTTTGTTAAGGGGGGGCTGAGAGTTTGCGTAGAGCTGGAGGCGTGCACGCTGCGCGTAAAAAAGGGAGAATTGTCGGGTAGGTGTGTGTGTGTAGTGGGCTGGAACGCGAGATTCGATGGGGCCGATATGGGGAACGGTAGTTATGTAGTTTAAATATTGACTTTTCTTTTTAAACGTCTCGATTTGAAGAAGGTCGCGCTTAGTAGCGGTGAAAATGAATTATTTAAATTCTTATAACGATTTTATTTTTGTACTATATGATGATACAGTGTGCTAAAACTAAATGTACAGAATTTAATTTGAAAAGTAAAAATTCGAATAATTAATAGAATGCGAGAATGACTTTTACTAATTATAAATTGAGATGATTCTTATACGAATCATAAATAAAATCATAATTACAAAATATATAAATATTCACTAAATACATATTAGTTTAAAGTTTACCTCGAAAAAAGAAAGAAACAGTATCCCTCCGCGTAAGCAAAATTCACAATGCCAAACTTGCCTCAAACTCGAAAAGTTTGCGCTATATGTACAGATCAACAGTTCGCGTTTTGTATTCGGCCGTTCTATTATCCGGGCGCGTGCTGTTGATTTTGCATGCAGAGCCGATGGCAGAAGTCCAGCTGCTTGCAGTATTTGCATTGGCTCACTTGTAACTACCAGAGCCCGATATCCGAACACGACTAATGCATAACCCACACGCGAATTCTATGGCCGTATTGTTATAGTCGCGATTTCGTAGCTGTAAAACGCGAATTAACAGACACTTCCACAGCTCGTCAATAAAAGAGATCTCGTCATTTTTTTTTTCAACTTGATGAAGTGCGTTGGGAAAGTGAAAGTGTAAAATATGAAGTGAAGGTTTGTTGAGTGATTAAATTGAATTGATGGTTGTTAAATTATACGTAATATTTTTGCACTAAAGTATACATATTTAATATAAAATAAATGTAAGCAGGCATAATGAGGAATATGACTTTCCATTTATAGAAGATTTTATGGCAAAAAATTATACAAGAATTTTTTAAATTAAAATTTTTTGCATATGTTCATTTCATACATACTCATTTAATTATTTAATATAAATTAAATTAGAACTCATTATATTTATCCTGACCCTAATAGCAAAAAACTTTATTATTTCGATTAAACCGTCATTAAAACCTTTTTAAAATGTTTCGTGCTATTAGAAAAACCACATTAACAGCGGTTCGCCGACTTTAAAACATAAAAGTCTTAAAATATTTATATTAATATAACAAAGTTAAAAGCAGTAGTTTAAGCTTCTCATTTAATAAGAATTTAACTCTCGAGAACATTTCTCCCTTTAAGATTAAGGAAAGCAAGCTATATATGTATATACGGCTAGTAAAATTAATCTTAGGCGTGCTACTACAATTGTTTATTTCTCGACGCTCGCGTCTATACATATAAGCACAGTTTCGTAGAATGAACAGTTTATGAGAAATTTGGTCTCTAGTAAACCCCTCTTTATTCGCTCTTAAACTACCGTAAACCCTGAAGGCATTATAAATTTGCCTTTTACGTGTCGCAAGATTAAAATCCAACTTTAATTCTACTAAAATTTAAACGGCATTTTTCCAAATTTATCAATGTGTGTTATTTGGAAAAGTTATAGTGACCGCTTTTATTATCGAACTTTTGCAATTCTAGTAAATTTTTCGGTATCTAATTTTACGAAAAAGTAAATTAAAGTAATACGTTCATTTAGCAAGTTTATAGCGGATGCTTTCAAAAATTCATAAAATGTGCTGGCTTACTTAGACATGTTTTGCTTCTTAAGCTATACATATTTTAACGCATCAGAGTTTAAATTTAAAGTCTTAAGAGTAAACTTGGTTCTCCTAAGAAAAGTTAAATATATTTGCACTACATTCGTCAAAATAATAAATAAAAATAATTTTAAATATATTATAAGAATAAAGTGTAAATCAAAGATATGATTAAAACAATTAACTAATTAATACTTCATATATAAAGATGAGATTTAATTTAATTACAAAACCAAAGTTATTAATGACTCTTACAGTGCATGTTTACGCTCTGGAATGTTATATTTCATGTTACTAAAAGAAACAACAAAGCTTACTTCGATATTTATCTTAATTTTCATCCACGCGAATAATCATTTGTGTTCGTGACTAGCCTACCGATTCAAATCTCATACAAGTAAATAAAATACGGATTTAGCATTAAAGAATTTCAAACGAACATGCATTCGTTTATTTGAATACAGATAATATAATACTCACGGCTTATTTTTACCTTGACATTATCTGTAACACTTGCCAAAAGGGAATCAAAATATTCTTGGATCGTTATCGTTATTTTATTTATACATAATGCTCCAGATTCTAAATTTACCGCTACGGTTTAAAATTTAGCCATAAAATACGAGTTAATCAATACACTTCAAGAAAATTTAATATGATTTTAGAATCATTTAACCATCTAATATATAAGCAGCTTATATACATTAATATAAAAAAAGGAAATATTTTTATATGAAACGAAAATTCTTCAGAAGCTCTAAGTATAGTATTAAAAGGAAGACATTTTGAGAAATATGCTTTTAGTGAAAACGTAACGTACTTAAGTAAAGGATGTGAAAGCATTTGGGTGCACTTTGCTGAGAAAATTGTCAACCAAATTTTTTCGGTGGCACTGTCCGAATCATCTTGCAATTTGGCCCAAATATAATTGAAAATTTAACTCTCAAATAACAAAGTAAAATAAAATGAAAAAATTCATCCATAAATAAAAAATTTAAAAAAACTTTTTCAATTTTTCAATTACAAAAAACCTTACTTCTCCAAAAGACGCTAAACCTCTAAAATCCTAATCCCACCCTCCCCGATATAATCAGAACATCAACCCACCCCCTCCCCATTATCTTAACCCTTTCGCCTCCCGAGCAAAACAACTCCGGCAAATGCAATCCCGGCCGCGATTATAAACAAAAACTTGGCCTCGGCATTCAAACTTTCACCTCTCCAGCTCGAACAACAACAAAAATAAGCGCTCGCTCCTGGAAAAACTTTTCCCTCGCCACCCTCCGCTCTTATCTCGTCACGCTTTTCCCCACCCCTCCTGCGCATATATACATTCAACTACTGTACATCGCTCGCGTTTATACGCACGGCCGCCTTGAATAAAAAAAAAAGAATGACGAAAATCGCTGTAGGAGCGCGCGCGAATGTATATATACGAAGGGGGAGCCGCGTCGTATTTTTACGAGGCGTTGATGCGCGTGCGGCGGCTCGCCGTTGCGTGCGACCTTTCGACGTGTACTTACCCGTCGCGTGTGAAGGAATAGCTTATCTGCACGGGAGAGGGGTGGATTTTTTTTTTCCACGGATTCGATGGGGCTTGATAAGTCATCCTTTTTTTTCCCGAGGCGTAAATTCGTGTGGGTGAGGCTGTGGAAGGGAGGGGGGTTGTATTGATTTGGGGCAATAAAAATTGAGCTTGTAGTTAACGATAGAAATGAGGAGTTGTATTGTACGTGTGGAGTAAAGTTTATTGGCCGGAAGTTGAGACAAGGTTGTACTTTGAGCTGGGATCGTTAGGCGGGTTGCCGAGGGAATAGAGCGTTAAACGTTTATTTTGTGAGACATTTGGTATTATTGCTGTACGTTTACGTTATGTATTTGCATATGACAGTATTTATGCTGACTACGAATGCATATTCATATTCTTTAAAATATTTGATAACTTATCTGATGTACTTTCTAGCTTTTATGAAATCTAAAAGTCTTGTTTCACTGTAATTTAAAATTCATTCTTTTCGGGACAAATGGCTTTTATTTTTGCGCGATGAGATGATAAGAATTAAGTATTCAAATGTAATTTTATTTTTAATTTTAACTTTCGATTAAGGTGACATTTACAAAAGTAATTTTGTATGCTATTAAATAATCACTTACTAACAATTAAAACTTATCATAATTCGGTAAAATTAAAATCTTAACACTCTTAACAACGTTAAATAATCATGTAAATCAAAGAAATTCACAATAAACGAAGCAAATTCAATCGGTCAAATAAAATACTCCATCTACGTAATAAAACAGCTATAACATTAAATAAAACTAAATGAAACTCTCCCTTTTCTCTACAATTGCATACCTCGCTAAAATGTACTTTATCCTCGCAAAATACATTTCGGTCACGTACATATATAAATTTCGCCTCGGATAATCCATCAAGGGGATAACGCGTTATAAATAAGAATTTAATATTAATTATGCGGCTTTTCTCTCTCGCTCCCTCTATGAAAAGACGGAGGGAGCGAGGTACACGAAGCCCTTGCTTTTTTTACTCCACCCTAAGGTTTTCCGCGTCAGAAACGCCGATGATGAAAAACGTGTCATTTGCGGCTGGCTCTCTTTTTTTTTGTCCTGTTAGACGTAATGTTTTTGATAATGTTTATGAAAGGAAAATACCGCGGCGCCTACGTTTAACGTGTGGGCAGCGAGATGTATTTATGGCCGATAAACTTGGCTTAATGTATTATTAGCTTGTGGCGCACTTTTACACGAGTTTGTTATTTATAAGTTTGTAATGAAATTTATTCCTTTCGATGAGCCGATGATCGATGATCTGGAATTCCGTTACAAATATTTGTATCTAAAAACATTTCAGGAATGTAACTGTGTATCATTTTTTTAATCAATTTTTAAGTACGTAGTTCTATGTGTCTTTTAATTCTTCTCATACAAATCACATATATACCAACAGTAATTAAATAACGAAAATCCCGCTCATTATTTCACCGATATACCGCACCGCTTATCTACATACGCTCGCTTCCACCGAAATCACAGCGCTCTCCGCAGCAGCGAAACATAATCTCGCAAGCTCGGGCATAATAACACAATAAAAGCCCACGCCAGCGCCAGCGCAAGCTCGCATCCACGCACTTAACGCACCTCAGCAACAGCAATTAGCCACTTTATATCGAAGTTTCGCACTCGCAATTCTAGAAGCATGGCCGTTCCACAAGCGCGTAGAAAATTAGCAATCTCGCCACACACACATATATATATGTATATATATATATATATACGCAAGCTCTCACATCGCACGCGCGCGGGCGGCTTTCGCCCACGTCTCATGCGCTGCATTAACAAACGCGAGAGAGGAGAGAGAGAAAAGTTTGCGCTAACTCTCGCGCACGCACCTATAGTAGCACAGCAGCCTGCGGCACTCAAATCTAAGTTAAGAGTTGCAGGAAATTTCTTCTTGGACGGCCGGCCCCCGAGGCAGGGGATGTAGGCGCATCGTCATTAGATTACCGCGCGCGTAGCCGGCTAAAATAAAGCAAGGATCTTTGTATATATGTATACGAGCGCGCCCCTTTTTCTCCCCGGCGATTTTTCGAAGCTCAGCTTACTTTGATGTGCTTTTGGAATTCCGTTGAGAGAGCGAGCTTTTACGTCACCTTGACCGTGCCTAAATAATGCGTGAGTGTGTGTGTGTGAGTGTGAGTGTGCGTCTGTATGAGTGTGTGTGTGTGTGTGTATGCACGGAGTTTTCGGAAAAGTTTAATTGCCAGGAGAAGCCGCGCAAAGTTTTGCAAATTGAAGTAGTTGCCGGGGAATCATTTGCTGCTTTTTGAGGTTTCACCAGTATTAGAAGGAGAAGAGCTTTTGGCGTTTTATTCGCCCGAAGCGGTAATTGGTATTGCGGCGTGGTTAATTAATTATTATCTACGGTTCAAAAATCAGAAAAGATTACGGTTTGTTTGTTTCGAGGAAGTTTAATTATAAGGACTCCGTGAAAATTGAAATAGTCGGCAGCGCTGAATAATTAAATGGTAACGTCACGCTCGGTGTATTTGAATAATTCCGCTGGAGATTAGAGCAGCTTTTGTGTTTATCGGTATCAATCGAGCTTTAATTACTGGCTGCATTATTACTGAATGATTAATCTTGCCGAAATTAATAGCAAAACCGTATATGACTCGAGTAAAATTATGCTTTCGTGTATAAATTTAATGTTGAAACTGGAAAAATTGTTTGTATAACGTTATATTATGAAGCTTTCGTTAACATAACGTTATATTTAGCGTCCGACAGGTGAAACAAACAAGTAATATATCTGGAAAAATAATAAACCACAATTTCCAAAAGTTTAGCCAATATTGTCAAAACATGCACTTGATAAAGCGTAGATTCTATCGAAAACATAAATAAAGCAAGACAAACTGCTTACTATAGATTTATCACCGGCTATGTCGTTTACAGTGGGGATCGACAGTCGTGAACTTAGCTGCGGGGAAAAAGGAAAGCAAAAGGAATTGTTTATCGGTTTTCTTTACAGTTGAACGAAGTTAATCCTAATTCCTATTTCTTTTTCTATCCGCTCTTTATCGATTCAATAAAACGTAAAGGTAACATCGAATGCGCATCGGAAAAATAGCCTGTTCGTTCGAATAACACAATGTTTGTTCGAAAGTTACATTTGTTTTGCATATACTTTTTTATAAACTATCCTTTAAAATTCGTATTATTTTATTATATTTATAATTAATTCATTAATTACAAATTAACCACGCCTGCAAACAAGTAAATAATTAATGTCTAACAATTTTTCTATTATATATAAGAACCGAGCTGGAAATAAAATTGTGATTTAAAAATTGTGATTTGAATATATTCAATTTGACTATCTCTCCTTGCAGTTAAATATCTTCAGCTTCGAATAATGAATTCCATTTGATTTTCACGTCTTATTTTTACTTTACCGATAATCGATCCTCACTATACCTTAAATCTCGCCTTAAGCAATTTCTCTCCTCAACAGCAGCTCTCCATGATTCGACTCTCAGCAAAATTAACATCCGCAAAACATTCCTTCTACCCACTCGACTCCCAACCGGCAAAAACAACGCCGACAATCTCCACAATCAAGAAGACAAACAAAAAACACAACAGCCAACAAAAATCACATTACCCACAATCCCCTCATCCACAAAAGAAAGGAAAAAAAAAACGAAAAACCTATCCATCACGAGCTTTATTAAAAAAGAAAAGTCCCCGGTGAGAAAAGCACTTTTATCCCCGCTCACCTTGGCGAGGGATTACCCTTTTGCCGCTCTAGGGGCGCGTGCGGGATCATACAAAAGCCCATCAAGCGATGATCTCGTGACGAGATGCGGCCTGCCTCTCTCCTGCCTCGAGCCGCCCGCATGACAGCCGCACAGCGCCGCCAGCACGAGGATATATAAGCGGGAGACTGCTGGGACCCGTTGCTGTGTTCGCGATAAGATTCGTGCTAGCTTCGATTCCGTCACGACTTTGTGTACAGGCGCGAGAGCTGCAGGCTTTATAATGGACTTGCCGGAAGTTGTTGCGCGGAGGCAAATTTTCATTGGGGCTGTTTATTTCGTGTAGTTTGGCGGGGTTGATGAGGTGGCTCTCGCTGGGGGGTTGGGTTTTGTTGTTTTCTTTGCGTGGGGTGTTTTGTTGGGTATTTGGACTTAGGTGTGAGTTTTGGGGAATAATGATTTTGTGAGGGATAAAAATTAGTTGAAATTGAAGTTTATGGATAGATAGTTTATTAACAGTCGAATAAATATTATTTGATGTATAGCTTTTTGATATTGTGTAAATGTTGTAGCTGTAAATGCGTGATATTTCAAATCGTTAGCTTCAACTGACAAGGATCGATTATCCTTATCAAAAACAGATTTTGACAAAACTTTATGGAAGTTCGATCGCAAAAAGTTTTTAATTATTTAAAAGGAACGATCAGCGCCGAATAAATTTTATTAAAATGATGAAAGTTTTGTTTAAAGAATAAAAAACTTATTGCTTATGAATTTCCATAAGTTATATTAATTAAAAAAAAAGGTATTCCAAAAAATGTTGTATAGTCGGATGAACAAAATCAAAATAAAATAAAGTTTTCTCCAAAAAATAGTTATGGATGAAAATTTAAAGTAGTATTTTGTGTAAAAAAAAGAATAACATATACTTTATCCTTTAATTGAATTTTTAATTATTTTACTTTATTTGACTAACTTTCAATAATTTGTCGATAATTTAATCAATATACCTTATTTTCAAGTTATTCAAACTGAAATTTATAACATAATAATACAATATCGCAAAAATAATGGCAGCTATATTTAATCCATAATTATAAATCTTTATTTTAATCTAAATTTTTAAAGTTTAAGACTTACACGTCATTTGATTTGAAAATTTTGAATATTGATCATGATTTGTAACAAATAAATTTATTTTTTAAATAAAAGTTTGGAAAACAAAATGAAGACAATTCTATTTTGTCTACAATTTCTTACTAGCTCAAATTATTTGACTTGATTGAACTCTCCCTGTTTAGTCATAATCATTGATCTTATTTTTATTAAAACAATTAAAGAATTTTTTTCAATAGTAAAGGAAGTGGTTTATGAAATAAATTTCATCTTTACTGATTTTACAATAAGATATGGTTCTATACATAAAGTAATAAATTTATAAAAAATAATCAAAATAAAAGCTATAATTTTTTTTATCTTGAAAACGAAAGCCTATTCAACAAAACCACAAACTGTAATTTTCCATTTCTTATATAAAATACTATTTTAAAATTTCATCAAAATACATTTGTCAAGTTCGGGTGGTCTTCTTATAAGTAATAAATTCTTTCAATTTACTACACTTCTTCATTTTATTAATTTAACGCTCGAACCTAATTATAAGACATTTTTTAATTCTTAGAAGTAAATTCTTCAAAAGATCAGAGTGACTCGTGCTACTGATAAACTATTATTTACAGCATCCAAAGTCTTAAAGAAATTGTACTTATCTTAATTGCAATTTTCCTAATTATAGCTCTGAAATTAAAATTAGAAAAGAAAAATATAACTGAAGTAGAATAAAAAGAGATGAATTTTAAAGATGCTTATAATAGAATATAAATAGCTCAAATCGTTGTTTAATACAGTATCAAGAATTAATTAACATTAATTGACATGAACAATGAAACTTAAACATATAATTTATATAGAGACTTATTTGTTTTTATATTCTACTCAATAACTTTGTATATAGTTCTGTGATAATATGTTGTTAAAAATAACAATAGCGTACATTATTTATTTTTTAAAAATATTTTCAACATGTATCTGTAATGATAGTGCGCATTGCAGCATTAGTCACGATATCTGTTAGTTTTGATTTATAGAAAAAAAGCCTTTTAAAAGTTTTATCAAAATCTGCTTTTATATAATAGCCATCATAAAACGTTTGAAAATAGTTTAAACAATTTTTCAACAAACATTGAAACTTTCCACTAAAAGTGTCTACTTCTTATAAAAAATATTGATGTTAAACGTTTATAAAGCGTTCTTAAAATAATTAAGTTTAAATGTTAGAATGTGTTTAAATTAATTTTATTAATTTATTTTTTATTTATAAACTGTATATAATATCGCTGAAAAGCGAAATTTTCAACGTTTTATAAATGTTTATAAACTATTTTTCTTTTCTTCTAAATATTTTATTGTTTCAAGGAAAACATTTATGAAACCTTTTTTGAATGTTTTATGTTATAAGGGGATAAATATTTATTGCTTAACTAAAAATAACGCTTAACTAAAAAGATAGACTCAACTATAATTCCATAGAAAAATAAGCTTTCCAAAACTAACCGCAAATAAACGTAAAATAAAAAAAGCTACATCGCCTAGAAAACAAAGTCACTCGAGTTTGCGGCTTGACGCTGGCAATTTGCAGGTGATAAGCTGCAACAAAAACATATGCACGCTTCAAATTACGGACACAACGGGGTCCCATCAGTTCCCCGCAATGCAGCGACTCTCGATAAGCAAGGGCCACGCCTTCATCCTGGTCTACTCGGTCTCGTCGCGCCAGAGCTTCGAGGAGCTGCGGCCCATCTGGGCCGTCATACGCGAGCTTAAGGGACACGACATCTCGCAGATACCGATAATGCTGGTAAGCAGCTCAACATAATGCACAGCTACAGGCCTTTTTTCTGTCTTATTAGATATATAAGTAGGAGAATGGTATAGAGTTTTATAGATGAGTGATAGAACGCACTTTTTTCTAGAGTTCATTAGTTTAGTGAGCATGGCAATTATTAAAGTTGGATGTTATTTTTAAATTAATTGAAGATTATATTTATAAGTGTTATTGTATTAAACAATATTAGCATTCATTTTTGTTAAAATGTGTGTCAAAGTTTTGAAGGTAACCACAAAATTTTCATTGTTTTTTGAAAGACTATACGTAAAGCAGATTGTAGAACACTTGAAAAGGGAATTATTCTTGGCTAAAATCGTTTTTAGGGAACTGAAGAAAATTTATAGTAATTGTGACGTTTTACGTAACAAAATTCAAACTATTAATTGTATACGCATTATTACATACAGTGATTATTTAGTTTCATCAATGAGCATATTTCAGCTTAGTAATTATAATTAGAAATGAAAAAAAAACATCAAATAGATTGTAAGATAAATCTTATTTTGAGTTCATAGGTAAATAATTAGAAAATTCTTCCTCAAATGATTTATTATTATTAAACTATCTAACTTGAGACTTTGCAAACCATTAATCCGCAACATTAAAGCACATATTTATATTTATGTGCTATTGATCTATACCCCTCGATATCATTTATAAAAGTCATCGTTGAGTTATTACATTATTAGATATTTTCACATTTAAGGTAAACAACATTAAAACACGACAAACTTATTATTAGTTTATTTGAACAAATGCAAAAACAACAAAAATAACTGGTCCAAGATTTCAGAATTTTATAGATTTTATAGCGTATTTAATACAGAAATATTTTTTTTTAATCTTTAATGGTAAATATAAGCTACATAACTATCACAATTCAAGTCTAAAACATTTTGTTTTGAAATTTAGAATTTAGAATTTTTACAACTTTGTATCTTTTTAATACAACAAGATTTTTGTAGTTATTGTTTCTGATTATTAACCAATATCTAGAAACAATAATTCATGTAAATATTATTTTACGAGAAATAAAACTTTTCCTTGATCTAAATAAAAAACAGCTTTTAAAAAGAAAATTTTAAAAACGTTATAGTATTTACAATTCGTAAATCAATACAGTACACAAATAATGCATTCATAATTTTCCACACTTTAATAATTTAGCATTAAATAATAAGTATCACGCGTTTCCTATTTAAAAAAAGTCAAGAAAATCGATAAAACAGCTAGTCATATAACTTTCCGAAGCGTTCGCGTAGTCACCCAGATATTCTCTTCACCTCGCACAGGGTTCATCGAAGACCACTTGATCGATTGAGCTCTATAATGGCTCATTTTCTTCCTAATAACGTTGCCGACGGATTGAGTTTTTTTGCCTTTACCTTTGCTGTAGAAAAAAAGTATTGCTTTGAAAATATATAGGATGATTAATTTATAGTAACTTTTTATAACGTTTTAAGGTTTATATATAAACCTTAAAAATAAATAATAAATTATAAATAATTTCCAAAATAAAAATAAATATTACTAAATTTAGTTTATTTAGGTATAATAAGAAAGAAAGGATTAACGTATATCATCAAAACTGAATATGAAATTTTATGAATATGCGCTTTAACACTTATTTTCTATGTAAATCTGAAAGGGTGAAAAATACTTATTCCACGTGATAAATTGCTTATTCTACGTGAACATGCTTTACTTATCTCGTAAGTGAAAGCATGTGCACGTAGAATACGTAGTTTTTCACTTATTCAGTTTCTATGGTACTATTAATTAAATCTAAATCTTCACGAGTAAAAAATCACTTATTCAAAATTTAAAATTAAAATTAACCTCAAAGATTAAATACAAAGAATTTATAAGAAATTTTGTATCAACTTGTTACAGCTAGCAATCGACTATATCTAATTCGTCAAAAGGAAACTTTGAAATGTACTCCCAAATATATAACGATCCAATTACTCTAGGCGATATTTGGCTTTTAGTTTTGTAAAGTAATTAGTTCAAAATGTTGCATTATTAGTTCCGTAATGAAGTGCTCCATCCATTTGACTATACCTTTTAGAAATGCTGATTACAAAGGATGATTTATTCGTAAGTTTAATGCGAGCGTGATCTGCCATTCATTGACGTAATATACGCAAGTACACATTTGAATTTTCAGAATATTCAACGCGAACTCATCAAATATAGCTGCGTTGCCGTTTCCAGTTGCGGATATTAAAGTTAGTTTGTATTGAACTTTGTTGACATTTTGAAAATTCAGACAGGCAGATTATGTTCATGTTGCTCATATGGCGTTGCAAAAGTATTGAAGATCTCGACATTACCTATTCAAGTGATGAGCTACAACTATGTAATAGAGCAAATAATAAAACTGATACTTGTTTTACTGAACTAAGTTATTATATAAAGTAGAAAATAAATCAAAGTAAATTTAATTAAAAAAAGAAAAAGATATTTAACGCTATTAATAATAATTCTAAAGAATTTAAGCATGAGTAAAACAAATTTAATATTTAAAAGACGTTCGAGAATTTTTCAACCTTTGATTAATAAATGGTTTCTTTTTAAATGGAATATAGGTTGCAATTAAATAATTTTAACTGTAATATTTAAAATATAAAATATCTACAACTAGCTTATTTTTCAACCATTTGTTTAATTCTTTCTTTTAGAAGCATTGAAATTTATTTTTAAAGTACTGCACTATACCCAACAGTAATACTTTAAACGTAAATATTTTATTTCTTAAAAGGTTAGTCTTTTTTTTTATAAAGTGCATAGTGCTTCCAAATCAATATCTTGATATTCGCCCCAAAAGGTTTCTCGTTTAATTTTCAAACAGTTAGAAATAATATATTTGCTTCGTTCAATGAGATTAAGTGAAAACCAAACGACTTTGTCTAATTTAATCAATATAAATTAAAAAAATATCACATTTATCAAATATTTATTGGAAAAAGCGATCTTGATTTTTAAAGTTTCGAAACCATCTAAGTAAGTAAGATATTAGAGTCGCAAAGCAGAACAGAACAGCTAATATTAAAACATAAAAAGTAATGTAAGAGGTAAAATAAAATTGAATGAATGTTATTGAACGGAAAAAAGTTATGAACCAAGATATAAAATATATATATCCAGATACTGCAGAAATAAAATTTTATTTTATGTTTACTAAAAAGCACATCTGCATAAAATGCTTTCAAAACTTTGTACTTTTCAAACGGTCTTTTTTATCCACAATAATTATCATAGTCCAATAAAATTCGAATGTTAATAATAATTACATCATTGTTAGTTATTTTTCTGATTAAACTCCAAAGTTATTACAATCTGCTAAAAATGCTATAATCCTAACAATTAATCCACTAACACGCCTATTCAAAACGAAAACAAAACTCTAATCAATAAATAATAAACAAGCAATATCCTCAGCATTCACTACCTCACCTCTCCAATCACAAAAGCACGCGAACCAATCCACGACCACCCAACCGTACATCCTCCTCACTCAAAAAAAAGAAGAATTTCTCACACTCCTCAAAGACAGCCGCAAATAGGTCGATATAACGAGAAAATCCGCGGCCGCGGCTTGGCTTACAAGTCGCGCAAAAACCAAGGCAAACACAGAGAAATAGAGAGAGAGAGAGAGAGAGAGAGAGAGAGAGGAAGAGATACGAGGCGTCGAGGGTCACTAAAGCGCGTCTCGAAATCAAAGGGGCGAGAAAAGCCCGCCTCCCGTGGCCTAAAAGAAAAGTGTATATATATACACATCCGGCACTCGAAGAGGCACCCTCGAAAACTCCGATATCTCTCGAGCGTCTTTTTCACCCCCCACCCCCTCCCCCCGCGGCAAAAGCTCAGGCTCGATGTCTATCGGCTTGTATACACACGAGGATCGTAAAAATGCAGAGACTACGCGTACAATGCCGGCTGTCTTCTTTCTTTCTTCTTTTTTTTTTGTCAGAGGAATGTACAATGGAAAAGATGGCCCCGGGGCTGTAAGCGCGAGCGCGTGTGTGTGGGATATATAATCGACCTAATATATGCGGAGATTCTTTTCATTCGTCTCCCGCTCGTTCTCTCTCTCTCTTCTTCTCTCTGCAGCATTCTTGGGACGTGGAGTACGAGAATTTGTTTTGTAATTTAATAAAGCATCTGGAGAATGGAAATGCTCGGGAAAATGAGGATGCTTATATTGTTGTGATAAGAATAGGACGATGGTATATATTACTCGTAGTTCTGACGCTTTTCTAGCGAAATTGATGTAATAAATGGGTGTTTTCAATTTTAAACGCGATTTTTTGGTTTGTGAAGCAAGCTCGAATATTAATAAATACTTTATAGAAAAAGATATACGTTCCGTTAAATAGTGAGCACTGTCGCTTTAAACAATTTTAAACTACGCTTATTATTACTCTTAATCCTATAATGGCATATTTTGAGAGGAAGTTTTAGAAATGTGTGTAAATTTTTAAATTTATATAACTCGTTAAAGCTAAAAATTCAATTATTTATTTCCCACCATTGCAAATGTATATTTTAATAGATCTTTTTAATACGGCAGATGCCATAATACTAATATTTATAAACTCATACAAATATTTTCTTTTATACAAGTTGTCATGTTAGTAATTTATGTTATTGTTTGTTAAAATAGTTTCAAATTTACCATTTAACTCTACAAAAACATAAATTCTTTTATCAAACAGCCAGTGGAAATTAATTTAAGAAAACTCCATAAACAAAATAATTTTTTACAATAATCAAAGGGATTATATTACTTCTATACATATTTTTCTTTTTTTTTACCCAAAGTACCCTACATACTTTCACATTGCTTCATATCTGTACGATTCTGACACGAGATTGTTCGATCTTAAAGTAATAGTGCTCGGAGTCTTCGATTCTGATGTCTACCAGTAGCCGCGGTTAAACTGCACTGTATAATTTTAAAACAAAACGTGTAGGTTATCTACCCAGTTTCTGCGATATTTGTGTGAATATCGGTGAATAATACAGCCAACCATAAGTAAACAAACGCAAGTCAGTTCACGCCTCTGGGTTATACATAGCCTTTGAATATTCTCCTATCACTGCTCAACTTCTTATCTAATAATTTATTCAAGAATCTATATTCATAAAGAACATTTACTGTAAGCTCGGTCATAAACTGAAACGATGAACGCAAGATATTACCCTCATACAGTTGTACAAACCTATAAACCTAAAATCTTAAATTCTTCGTCTTCTTGAAGAGTTTAACATACGGTTTATAGGGATGCGTGACAAAATGTCACAGTCCTATAGAGCATCGCGCTATATACGACATAACTATATTTATACATACATACGGCGTCCCAAATTAACTCCCATAAATTCAAGATTTCTAGTTGTCATATTGTTTTATTCCAAGGACGAGATGTGTTATATTTGATATATTTTGGCACTATAATATGTGCCTGGAATTAAATTAAATGGCCGGATATCACGGATGTGCGCGAATAACTCTTGTTTTCGATTGCTCTGTTCAAATACAGTGTAAGCTTATGGTCCGGAAAATTTTTAGAAATTGTCTATGATCTTTTATAGTTGAAAGTTATTTAAGAAACCTAGCAAAATACTTTGAATTTGATAATTTTCATTAGTAAAGAAAATGTGTGGACAATAATTAAACACTTGTTTCTTAAACAACTGCTAACAAGTTGAATAGTTTGATCACACTTGGAAGTAGTAAGTGCCGAGTATGGCCAGACAGATACAAAGTGTTTAGAGGAAACTTTATTGTGTAATATAATATTCTAAACATTAAAGTTGGCAAAGTAGAACTACTTTTATACTTAACTACTTTGTTTAATAATTTTTTACAAGAAAAAAATCGAAATAATAAATATATTGTTGTTTTAAATTACAATTTTTATTATTATTATTCTTTATTGAGAGAAAAGTATAGCCTTATATTTTTCTATGTTTTATTCTTATGCTTCCCAAATCTAGTGAATTATTAATGGCGAATGTATATAACAGCTTAGAAAGTCTTACAATAGAGCACCTTCATAAATAAATGCAAGCTGACAGTAAATCTAATAATAACGTGTATTCATTGAAGTATAGCCTGCAATGTAGTTTCGACATAAGTACATTTACATATTTCAGAAGAGTTTAAAATTATAAGTTTTATAACGAATTTCGATTAAATAGTTAAAAATAAAGTAAAAATTAAAAAGTTCTACGTTAAACATTAAAATATAGTAGATATACAATTTAAACTACTAAGACTCCAAAATTATACATATATCTGTACTCATTCAGAATAACGACTAAAGATCTTAATGAACATTTCAATTTCCTTTACTTGTGACTCCAATCGATACAGCAAAGATAATACTTAACATTGAACTAATTCCATATTTTTTGGTATAATATTTTAACCTTTAAAGAATCCGCATCAGATATTTTCTTTTTTCTACGAAAATAGATGAAAACATTTAAACAAAATCGTTTTCCCATAAATATTTTACGCTGTTTTATAGTTCAGTATCAAAGTGTGATAAGACTGTTTCATGATCCCTTTTTCGTAACTAAGAAGAGGGGACTTAAAATCGAAAACGAAGATCTTGCCCAGATTTGTAGTAGCTTCTGTCATGTAAAAATAACCAATAATTTTAGTGTTCCTCAGAGCTTTTAAGCTAAGCTATGCATTTTAATTTACCTACATAATTATTGAAACTATTATAAATAAGGTTATTCAATCTATTTTGCCATAATTATTAACTGTATTTTTTAGCACATAATATTTGGTCTATAGATAAATAATATCAGTCAAATTAGAAATAAGCAATTTTATATTTAGAAACAACAATAAATAAATATAAACACTGTATATAAATATATAAAAACTTGTAATTACTTCCAAAAGTATATTAGAATAGAAATATAATTGTGTGCCGTAAGCAAAAAATTTCAAAGAATCAAAAACAAAATTTTGAAATACTTTCAATATATAGTAAATAATCATTAAAAATAAATAAATCTGTAATGCAATAGAATTAGGTCATTTTTTGGAGAACTATTTTTGGAATTTCGACTTTAATCGAAAAATGATTGCTGAGCTTAACATTCTTAATTATTACAGAAGCATATATATATATATTATTACATTATTTTTACATTGACTAGTTCCGACGTAATACTATTAAGAAGCTTTATGATATAAAAAAATAATAACTTAAAAGTAGTAATGAATACAATATTAGTTCTATAATAAATTTTGAACTAAAATTTTAAAAAATTGAAAGTTTATATAAAAGACGTCACAAGTTCGCAAATTAATACAGCAATTCACAGCCAGTAGGCAAATGTAGAACGTGCAATCATAACGTAACGTAACGTAGTTGCTGAGTATTTCAAACCCATCTACACTTAACGCAAAGTTTGTAAAGTAGTTCTCTCTAAATAAACATATAATATCCATCCGTATCTATTTCTGACATCTTAACAAACCCCTAAATTTCACTAAATAAAATTTTTACTACCCACAAATCCGTAAATAAACACCCACAAAACTAAAATATAATAAACCAACAAAGCATATCAGAAACTGACGAAGCTCTCAAAGCTTTTCCTGCTTCTTTGAGGCGAGAGCCGGAGCAAAGCGTTAATGCATCTATCCGAGCATCTCTAACTCCCCACTTGAGCAAAATAGGCGAGTCACGTGGCGCTCCCAGCATCTATACGTATACCGTAACGTGCAAACAGTACTGCTCGGAAAATTGGCGAGACCAGAGATCCTCGTCCCTCCCCCTCCTTCTCTCTCTACTCGTTAGTGTGTAAACGGCTCGTTGAATACATCGAGTACATAAAATACCAGTGCAGCTTCACCGGCGTGCTCTAGACTCACGTATAGATATGTACGGTTACTAACACACATTAAGCGCTCAAAAATTTAAAGTCACCGCGAGGCTCTTTGTGGCGGTGAGCTGCTCGAACGAGAACAAAAACGCGAGAAATTCTTTGTTCTTCTGCAATTTGCTTAAGCTTTGGAAATTGACCTTTTTTTTAAGTGTTTTTCTTTTTTGAGCTGGGAGGTTATTGTGACGTTGTGGAAGTTGTTTTTGTAATTGAGTGGAATTATTGAATTAATTATTGGACCTACTCGTATATCAAAATTAATCTGAAGATTTTAAGACTATAGTTAATATGAAATCTTAGAGGAGATATATGAAGAAATGAAAATATTTTTTTTAAATATTTACGAAAATGAAACAATATCGATTTTAGCCAAGAAGTTTTAAAAAATGTTAAAGTAGAGATTATCGAATACTTTAGGAAGAAGAAAGTTTTTATATAGTAAAGGTACCTTCTTGACTTTGACAGTTTAAGAATTGAAAGTAAACTTACTTAAAACTTTGCAAAGATTATTGTAAGTAATACTTTCTTTTTAATACGAAAATTTAATAATATATTACTGAAATAATATTTTCATAATATTAAAAAAGCTTTTGTATACACATTGCAAATAAAAATAGTAGATATTAAATAAAATTCTTTTAGAGATTTAGCTTTAAAAATAATAACACCAAGCTTTTTTAATATACTTTTAAATAAAAGGATTGAATGAATATGAAAAGAAATAGCGGTAAATGTCCACGCCATTATATTTATTATACATACACATAATTTTATAATATGTACTACAAATTTTTTCGGTACACAATATTTCTTCAATGTCTGACCAAATTAAGATCTTTCTACTTCATGCTTCACCGATTTACTTTTCTTTTAAATCTTCTAACAAAACACGCTTAACTTTTTCCCCGCAAGCACATAACAAAACACTCACTCGTATTTACCACCGCAAAACCCAGCATCAAACCCCAACTAATATAAAACCCTTCAATATACCCACAAAAACATCATCAGAAAACATAATCGTCGAGCAACAACCCGCCTCATAATTTCCGCAAGCAGCGCTTTAATCCCCAACAAAAACCTTCACCCCCCATCTCGCACGAGGCCGGCTCCCAGCACGCGCTCAGCCACTTCTCCGCATAATTGCAAGCTCCCTCCAGCAACCCCCCACATCAACACCCAGACCAATAACCCCACAACTCCCTCTCTACACACACACACACAATCCGCATGCACACAGCCCTCTAAACCCGCACCTATAATACACAGCTACATAAGCAATCGTCGCTTAAACCATGAAAATCCATAATTCCAGGTGGGCAACAAGTGCGACGAGAGCCCGTCTCGGCGCGAGGTCACCCAGAGCGAGGGCCAGGCCGAGGCCGACAGCTGGGGCTGCGGCTTCCTCGAGACGTCCGCCAAGACGAATCACAACGTCAACGCCCTCTTTCGCGATCTGCTGACCCTTGAGAAGAACCGCTCGGTCTCGCTGCAGCCGGTGCAGAGCAATAACGCCATCAGCCTTAAGGAGAAGTGCTCCGTCATGTGAATTGAATCAAGCCCAACTGCTGCTGCTGCTGCTGCTCTGCTGATGATGATCCGCTGCTGATCCGCTAACTTCGTCCGCGCTATTGTCTTTATAGTGTTTGTGTAACATTGCGATTTAGTCCTTCTCTCTCTCTCTTTCTCTCTCTCTCTCTCTCTTTCTTTCTCTCTTACGCGCGCTCATCCGTTTTTCTTTTTCACGCCCGATTTAACTCTGCATACGTCACGAGACTGCCGCTGATCGATCGCTGCTTATATAGACACACTTGCGCCCGAAACTGCGATGTATTTCTCAGGGGGAGGTTCATTTTTTTTCTCCGCCAGTGTATAGGTATATCATGGTTTTTTTTTTTTTTGCTTCCAAGGAGAGGGGGAGCCGGATTTTAATTTTCCAAGCACGATAGGGGGGGGGGGCCTGCCGGGATTTCGTTTTTTAAAACGGAAGCTTTTCCGGCGGATAATCAATTTCGGGGCTGCTCCGGAGGATGGGCTACGTGGAATTAATGCGCCGGAAGATCTAGCCTTGGTTATATCTACATGGGGGAATCCGCAGGAGCCGCGAGTCACACAAATAAGCCGAGCGGGAGCCGATCGATCTTTCTTTTCGGGGGAAATGCAAACTAAATGGGACGAGGTAGGCCAAACGTAAACAAAATGATCAGAGCGGATTATTTTTCGAAAAGTGCCAGTTCATGTTTATTATCCCCAAACCCAGGTTATAATTAACTTCCGCGATATCCAAGCTCGCTTCATTAAAAATCACTGAAACCCCCAGGCTCGAGTGTAACAGCCCGAACGACGGCTCGCAGTCCATTTCCGCCGGCGAAAAAAGCGATCCTCTCGTCTCGGCGAAAATCTGAAACTGCGCGCAATTGACACTGATATTCGACGCCGAGAGGAAAGCCTCGAGCCGCCGGCAACTCGAGACACCAAAAGGGAGAGATATATATACGTACACCGTCGCGCGGATCCCGTTTCTTTGACGAGATGCCAAAAGACGTCTCCCTTCTTTCTTTTTTTTTCCTCTGCGTCCGATATAGAGAGAAAGCCGGGATTTTATGCTTCTGCGCCTCCGAGCGGGCCAATTTGACGCGCGCCAAAAAAAAGAACGCCTCGGGTCACTTGACTTAATTGAATTACCCGCTCCCCGATTTTGAAGGTATAGCTATATCAGCGTCGGTGGGTATTAAAAGGATAAAACGCGCGTGGCGCATTGATTTCGCAATTTTCGGGCCGACGGCGCCGGTTTAATTTTCCATTAGCGCCCGCGGAGAATTAGATGTGACTCCAGCCGGAAGAGGGTAATTAAAAGGAAGCGATGAGACGAATTATGAATTAATGATGGCTGAGCGAGAGGCGGGTTACTGGAAAAACTCAATTTTAGCCGGGCTAGCGCGAGGGGAAATTTTCCGGAAGTTATTTGGGTATAATGGGAATATTAAGGGCAGCCTGCGGCTTTCCCGTCATCTCCTGCTTTTTATACGCGTCTTTTTATTGCTGTTCACGATCGACCAATATATTATACCTGCAGAGTTACCGTTTATCGATATACATATCCGATTTAAAGAATTGCGATTTACCGTTACATTATCGTAAGAAGATTGAAATTTTAAGTAACACTTAATCAAACGATAGCATATCCAAACGACCAAGCATAAATAAATTGTTAATGTTCCTATATAAACAAAACTTTAAGACCGGCAGAAGCAAAAAATCTCGATCGCTTAATGACGATTCTCATCAAACCCCCAAACAAGACTACACTTTCTTCGATCTTTCCTCTAAAATCTTGTTAGCACGCCCAGAGAGAGTAAGAAAGCTTTTTATACCCGCGGAAAACAAATGAAAGCTGGTAAAAGAAAACTAATCGAAATTCAATAAAGGGAGGAGAATGGGCAGGGTTAGATCGGAAGGAGGGCAGAGAAGAAAAAAAAAGAAGTGACTCTGAAGGCAGACCTATAACGCAGGCAAACCTCGGCAAATTAATTTTCGACTTCCTCCATCGGCGCGCCGACAGCGGCAATAAAAAGGCTAATGAACTTTTTGTTCGGCGCAAAGCTCGTTTCGAATCGATTATATGTCATTAATATGTAGACTCGGCGCAATTACTCGCCTCTTATTATTGCAGCACTTACCCTTAATCCAACACGCACAAATCCAGAGAGACGCGCGTTAATAAATAACAGCCCGGGCATTAGACGGAAAATTATGATGCGAAAGTATGAGGAGAGCCTGAATAATAGAAGCCCCGGAAGAAAAGAAAAACGACATCGTTCCACGAATCTATGGGGGCCTATCCGTAATTTCGAGTCCTTTAACGCTCTCCTCCCGATGCGGATCTGGGGCGCGTTTATTTATTAACGGGCGCGTCATGCAAATATAGAACTGCCTCGTAGCTGCACTCGAAATCGGGGAAAAAAGCCGCAGCAGTCGTAAAAGCTTTGGCAGGGCGCACAAAGCCGGGAGAGAGAGAGAAGAAAGCGGCCGGGCCGTAAATAAGCGTAAATAAAGTTTGTACAATTAAAACGTTCGGACGGCGCGATATTAGCCCAGGGGTAAGAGAAAGGCATTCCCTCCGGCCGCCATAAAAAATACGGCCTTTTTTTCTCCTTTTGCCAAACGAAAAAAAAAAGAGTGCAGCAGTTCCGCTGACCGACGCTATTTTTTTATGCTACCTGCTTCTACTCTATATACACAAAGAGAAAGCGAGAGAGAGAGAGAGAGAAAGGGAGTGAGGGAGAAACTATTCGACCAGAGAGCTCTGTTTGGTGGGCATTCATCGGCGATGCGCACATGCACACAGTGTATATCTTTTTAAAAAAAAGGGGTGAGCGCGCAGTTTCACGATTTAGCTTATACATGTATATCAGCGTATATAGCTCGCTGCACGCTATAGCGGCCCGTTTTTTCTGCTATTAAATGAGAGAGAAAGAGAGAGAGAGAGAGAGAGAAAGGGAATGAAAGAGAGAAAAAGAGAGAGAGAGAGAGGGACGTTTGAAAAGCCTCCGCTGCTTTTCTCTCCACTGCTACGCGCGCGATGTTCGTTGTTTCTGTTGTTGCTGTACTGTTTTTCACTTTTCCTCTTTATTTTGACGAGAGCCCGGCCCTGGGCTATTCGAAAAGGGACGGATATTTTTTTTCCCAGCGACGAATCAGGAACGGCGATGAATATTCTTTTCTTATTTCGATGGTTGCGATGTAATGCGATGAATTGTGCAATGCAGAAATGTTGTCTGGGTGTTTTATTGTGAAAAATTTGTATGAGTTTTGGGTTTTGAGAAATTTAAAACGCAAAAAAAATTGCAAAAATTTACTATTGTTGCAAAGTTTTAATGAAAATTGTTATTTTGAAAGTAGATTTTAAAAGTACATTTTGATAAAAAAACAAGACTAATATTTCTGTAACCATGTTAAGAAAATTTTCGATTGGAAGCATAAGTACAGATCAGTGGTCCGTAAAAATTGTTTTCGTTTATTTTTACATATGTCGACGTTAAAAATAACAGCGATGAAAAAAAATGGAACAAGCAGTTATAGTCCAGTGGAGAGAAAAACGAGCGAAGGGAGCGCATCGAGCGTAACGAGCGAACATAAAGATTAAGAAAATAATGTAAGTAAGAATTGTTATTGAGATTGGTTTTTGTTGAATAGTTGTAAGATTTTTGTAATATCGCTATTTAGAAGTTTAGTATCGTCTCGTGAACGAAAGGTATAAAAAAAAGGTCGAGTGCGAGAAAAAGAAACAAAGCGAAAGTTGATCAACTAAAACGCGCGGAGGCGAGAGCTGAAACCTTCATTGTTTATCCGTAATTCCTATCGTTCCATGGATTACTTAAGAATACAGTTATTTCATATTTTTTTTATTAAAACATACTTTATATGAAATAGCTTTAACTCTTTTTAAAAGAAGTCTTAGTTAAGTTTTTAAACAAACGATAAACACATCATTAAAACTTTGTATAATAATTTTAAACGCAGTTCTCGTCCATCATGTAGAATTAGAGAAAGAAATAGACGAGTTTCAAAGTTCGAAGGTTTTCATTCTGTAGTGGAGCGCCAAATGTGTATCTCATATACATGGGCCAGTATATATCTGTGTAGCCGTGATTTTTTAATAGTTGAAAAAAATAATTGAAACAGGTATACATAAACTAGAAAGAAAAAAATTGTCAAACGAATGTATAGGTAGAAGAAAAAAGCATACAAGTCTAAAAAAAAATATCTGATCGGCGCTCACCAATGAATAAAGTATGCGTGTACTTTATATGTATAGCTAGGATCACATTCACCATGTTATAGTTACGGCGTAGTTGTTTACTATTCTCATGCTACCTCGTCGAGCTTTTATTCTTTCAATAACCTCACGGCTTGTTATAATGTATTACACATTGTTTGATTTCCATGTTTGAATGTACATTTGCTGTTGGCAACAAATATTAAAAAAAAAAGTGAGATACTCGAGTTTCTTTTAAAAATTATGGGAGGATAAAAGTTTGATGAGCTAGCTACGAGAATTGTCCAGCGTTAATCCTCTTAATAATGACGTAAAAGCTGAGGTAAAATAAAAATTGTAGCGGCGAAAAAGAAACGAAGAAGTACATGTACCTTTTTGGATCGGAGAAGCTTATTATATTATACAATTTGCACATCGACACATAGTGAATTATAACAATTTCTTATAGTATCGAAGTAATATCTCCATGACACCAACTTACAAAGAGCAAACACATTTATTATATTGAAACGATTGTTGTAATAAAAGATCTCTTGTTTTTACGTATCGATTATACATCAGAAGTCTGTTAGAAAAAATGGAGAAGTTAAAACATATTGTATATCGACAGGAAGTGAAACAAAAAAAATCTTGATAAAACATCACTGCTTTGATCTTCTAGCGCGTATTTTTAGAAACAGACAACTTACATATCTCGCATGATTTATTCGCTAGAATGAAAATATATAATGATACCCATATTATAATATTATTAAAAATATAATAAATAATTATAAGTATGATACTAATACTAAAAATGATGATTGTAACGGTATTGATAAAAAGTATGAAAAAAAAAAAAACAAAAAAATGAGTATGGATTAATACGATGAAGCACAAAGCGTATGTGTATGCGATATAAAATGATCTTTAGTAAGGAGGGAGTAGTTTAAAAAATTTCTAATATTTAGTCGCGCAAATAAAACGAGCTAGTGTTGCATTATATTTGTATATGTCTATAATTACGATTGATTTGGTAGCAGTTAAATATTGTGTTGACAATAAGTGTGAAAAAAAGCATTAAGAAAGTGAATGAATGTATTATAATTACGTTGTTACATTCATGAAAAGAATGTTAAAATATAATTTTAAGAATATAAATACGTACATCTTATACATTAACAATTAAAATTATTATTTCATTTAGAAGATCATGCAAAGTGTAGTGTTACTATAAAGTATATTGTATTATAGTGCGTATATTGCACGTCAAACTTTTGCGAGAATTATATTTTACCAAAATTTAAAAATTTTATTCGAAACACTACCATTTGATTTGGTTGCTAAAAATAATATTTAAAATAATAAAACAATAGCTCGGCTTTATTAGCATGACTTTAAAGATCTTCTGATTTTTTGGGGCCAATCGGTGATAAGGTGAAGTAATACATCAGTAACTAAGGAGCACGCACAACTCGTAGCCGCACGTCGAAAGGCTTTCTTTTTTAAATAAGATAAAGTATAAAAACTCGTGTGCTTTCTCCGTTTTCTTATTACAAGTATTTAAAAACAATCTTGAATCTGCGTGTAGAGGCTACGAAGTCTAAATGAGAAATATATACGATGACATTCTTTATGTATACACTTGATTTTTTTGAAAATCTTACATTAAGTCCAAATATTTTGACTTACATTTAAAAAATGACTTAAATTTAAAAAAAAATCGTAATTAACTGTAAGTGCATTTTCTTGAATAATTGTAAATCGCGTCTTTCACGATTGTAGAAATATCTTAGAAATATCTTAGAAACAGGAATTATTCTGTGAATAATTTTCCGTCTTATTAAGCATAACTTAAACCTCAGTCAGAGTATATATAAGGCCCTCTGGTTTCCTCAATATGTATTTAATATTTGTTACAAAAAATATGAATTTCAACGCCATATTATTAAACATTTTGCGTGATTTATCGGGTAACCGTCGACTCTTTCTCCACTAATTATTATTTATTAAAAAAAAAAACTAATTTAAGAATTTAGAATGTAAAGATGGGAAACAAATATACAAGACTATAAATATTTAAATCCTACGAAAAATAAAGAAGAGTAAAAACGATGCAAATAGCGCCAAGTATGCAACCAGAATACAAATCCTTGAATTCGAATGTGTCGCTTTCGCGAAACGCTATGAAAAATTTATTGTTATAAGATCAGCTTAAATATTTCATACATACTATGATCAAATGTTCGTCAAATTATTTGTTATACAAAATTTTTCATAAATGTTCGATCTAATAATGCATTGATGTATAAATTCATAGCTTGTGCGACTGAGCTTTAAATTTGATAATTTATATACAGTCTCGCAGAAGCTAAAGAAAGTATATACGTCTACGCAATGTTAATTTATTATTTAATTTTGTATCATGTACTAACTCAAAGTAATTGCAATTTTAATTAACTGCAAATTTTTTAATAGACAATTGCAGAGTTATGATAATATAAGAATAAATTTTTCATGGATTGAATAAAAAATATATGTTATATAGTGTATACATATGCGTTAATAATATTAATATAGTTTTAACATTCCTATTATACCGATAAAGATAACTTTTTTATTAATAATTGTATTATGTTGTATTATAGAATTTAAAATTCGTGTGCGTTTTTCCTTATACTGTTATAGACGTGACATGCACATCGAATAATTTTTTTATTAAGACTTCTTTATATACATGTGTGTACAATTAATTTTTAAAGATAAAATATACATATTATCCTCGAAAGATCTTAAAAAACGTATCTATACGAAGCTCGTTTTTCAAATACAGTAATTTAAATTTTTAACATCCTTTTACTTCAATATACTTGCATTTTGCGATTACCAAATTAGCAAAAACAAAAGCCAAATATAAAATAAAGCTTTCTGAATCTGTATCGCTTCAATTGAAATGCAGCGAAGAGGTTATTAAATTTAGTATATACATCCTCAGATTCGGATCAGATTGCTAAAGTGATTTTATGTATGACAAATCAGTCGACTCGAATTTTTTCTTAATAATACTGAATTTAAATATACTTATATAATACTAAAAAAATTTATAATTCGAGTTGGCGTCGTTTTTTGATCTTTCATAAATTTGTGAATTATAGAGATTAGAAAATCGAGTAGTAAACAAAGATTGATCTCAAAACTTTATTCTAATGTCGATGAACTTTCATCGATCCAACCATAAGCCCAATCGAAAAAAGATGTGCAGATAAGCACTTGACTCCGTTAAATGCGTAAAAGCAAACAAAAATAAGAGAGAAAACTCGCAAGCCACACAAATACAAATGACGATTTCTTCCCCAAACGCAAAAGTACAAGAATAAGCTCGCAATCGTACACATATCATTGCACATATATATCGTAAATCGTAATAATTTTATCAACGAAGAAGCACAAGAAATAAAAAAAAACTAAATATATATCGACGTATTTATTATAAAACATTATTGACAGACGAGGGAAAAGTCTATATAGCAAGTCACAAAATATTTCACGTCGTCTTCTTATTATTATCACGCGACGCATTTAACCGCAGAGAAAAATATTGTAGTCGATATAAGTAAAATATAAAAAAAGTCATGAAGTTTGCAAATATAAGTTTATGTGAGACATGAATTCGATTTCGTTAACTGGACGCTGGATAAAGGTTGTGTGTTTTTATTCGATCCAGTTGGCGAAATTGCGTTGTTATAACGTATATTGGTGTGGGCAAAATAAGTGAAGCCATGTAAATTTGTGATTCTTTTTTCACCCTTATATACTTGATAATAATACTGGGCATCTGTTGAAATGCGAGAACAGAGATTTCCTTAATAAAATAATACATACATGACAAGTAATCGTATTTTTTTTATTTATATAAAATTTTGTTGAGTAATTTTGTATTTACAAAATTAATTCTACACTTTTGAAATATTTTTGAAAAAAATCTATGTTGTAAAAAAAATTTCTCGTAAGTTATAATGTATTGTTTTTTAAAATATTAAAAATAAATTCTTCCGCATAACAAAAGGAAAAAGTAAAACAGTATTCTAAACAGGAAAGACTTTATCTATCATGCACATTTAATAATTTTTATTTCTCAAGTGCGCAGTACTCATTGTATATAGCAGAAAATTAGCATTCTTTTGATCTTTGGCTCAATAACTTTTTTGATTACCGTAGTTTGACGTTATCGCATTAAAAATTGCACAAGCACCATAATCGAGTATAAACAGCCTAATAATCTTATAAAAGAAAACTAATAAGAATTTAAGTTGTATGGTAAAAATGGGTAACACGTCAAAAAAATTATTAAAAATCCATCAATACGTTGCTACACATCATTGTTGAACAAGACACTTTCTTCGTTAGAATGAAAAACAAGAAAAAATACACCAATAAAACAATAAAAAAAATCGTTGTCGAATGCATTTATCTGTTATTTAATGAATGATAAAGAAACAAACGTTGTTAATATCGAACAAGCATTACGCGTTCTTTTCTTATATGAACCGTATAATTAAAAAAGCGTAGAAAATTAAAGAGGCAAGGTATATTATACTGATCGTTGTATAAGTACATTTTTAGCAACGAAACGTTCTCCTTCTATTCTTCCCTTTGCCTTTCATTTCTTTTTTTAATAAGAAAACTCAAGACGAATCACGCAGACAATTGCTGATAGCGCGAGCAAAGCAATTCTCGAAATATTATTGCAACGCACACACATGCACGGGAAGAAAAAAATGTAGCGCGATCGGCGTGTAAGCGACAATAGATAAAATGAAGAAGAAAGCTTGCCAATTTGAAAATTGAATGATGAGAGAAGCTGAGAGCTCGCTACACGGTTCCGTTCGATCGTTATACTGGCTAAAGTAAAATTATAAAAACAAATCTGTATTAAGAATATGTAAGAATTATACAATCTTTGATTCTCGGCATAAAATGTTGTTTCTGTTTATTTTCCCCGATATCTGACCTATTCCTTTAGCAAATAGTTTTTAAAATTCCTCGATAGATTGACTGTACGTAATCATTTAAAAAAGACAAATATATACATAATAAGTATCATTAATAAGTATAGGTAAAAAACAAATGACAAGTACGTGGAGTATAAAAATCCATTCTATCTATTTATAGTAATTTTATGTTGATCATTCATTTAACAAATAATATTTTTTCATATTTAAAATTTCTTATGATTTATCTTTTGATTCTGTAGAACTAAATAAAGAATATAAATATATAAATATTAATATTTCTCTAAAGTGGAGATATGATCGG
>UELX01001149.1:0-50156 GCA_900480035.1 Eupelmus urozonus
GGATATCGTTGAGTTATGAATGCTGAAATTGTTTTTAGGGAGATTGGGGAAGAGAGAGGAGTTGGGTGATCGGTAGCGTGTTATAGTTTTACTTATTGTTGGAAACTGTAAATAATATATTTTTCTAATTTTTGTTTAATTTTGGTGCTTATAATATGCAATAGAAAGTATTTAATTTTTCATTATGAATGGTTTATCGCATTTTGTTAAATTAATCTTATTTATGATAAAATTTTAATTAAAAAACGCTTTGTAATGAATTTTTAAAGGTTTTACTTTTAAAAACTTTTTTGCCCGAGAATGTCATTCTCTTCAAACTTCAGATACTTATTATTAAATTTTATCGTAATTTTACGAAAATTCTAAATAACAGCGTCGTTTATTAAATCATTTTTTTAGCGACGTTGTGTATAGATAAATATATTTTATGATTTTGAAAAAATAATTAAAAACTGAGTTTCTTCAATTTTTTTGTTTTTATTAATATTTAAAATATTGGTAATATCAAACAAGTTTCAGAAAGATCTCGGTATATAATATCGCTTCAATTTTAAAAGAATTTTAGTTTAAAAAGAACCAAATAAAAAGTATCATGAGTTTTTGGAGCATTTGACTACTTTATTCAAATTGCGATACCTTCAGACGTATTTCAAAGTTTGAACAAAATCTTTGCCCATAAGTTTAGATGATACTCATTTAAAACAATATTTGAAACCTTCAAAAAATCATTTGAGCTCACAAAGACTATAAAAAAGCTTTATAAAACAAAGTTAATAAACTACTCTTCTAAACAAACAAAAATCTCCATAAACAGCGCGTCGCCACCCATTACTCTTCCAAAACCCATACAAACCGTTCTATTTATACCTCCAAAATCCAAATCACCTCCGTACAACCCCCCATAAATCGCTGCACCCAAATGCAACTCCCGCTCCGGCAGCAGGCCCACTCGTTGTTTGGACAATTATTAGCATAAAAACGCCCTGTGTTTGTTCAGTCTCCTCGCTCTCCTGCGCTCGCACCCTTTCAAAAACCCACCAATATGCCTATACGATCATGCAGTAAAATCGCATCGTAGAGAGTTCCAGCGTGAGGCCCGGAAGTCGGGAATCTAGTTTCGCGTCGTCGCGCTCGACTTAACTGCCTGCGCAGGGGTTACTTATTATAGGCGAAGAACAACAAAAGGGGGACGCGCTTACGCTCGGCTCTAGCCCTGCCAAAGACGTTATTTAATGCTTATACCCGCGTTATGCGTCCCCTTCGTCGCGGAGGTTTTTTTCTGCCTTCGTGCTCGCGTTTTACAAATAGGCGACTATCGCGCCGGTTGACTGCAGTGTATGTACGGTGCGGGGAATTTATTTTGACTTATCGCTGATTGATCGAGCTTTCAGCGCCGGCGATGACGACGATGATGAATCTAAACGGGAGCAGTGTCTTCATGCGGGTATATAGAAAGTAAATATATCCCAAGATTTTCGGACCGCCGATCTCGCAGCGATTCGTCTTTTTCAATTTACCTTCTCGTCAAAGTTAACCGACGTGAAAGCACATAGAAAAATTACCAGCGAGCAAGTTGAAAAAAAAAAGTCAAGCAGCATATCAAAGATGATCGATATTAACAAGCTCGCTCGGAACTCAAAGTAAAACCATCCCCCGCCTCAGCGACCGATTGATAATTAACGTGCAAACAAACAGCCCCGTGCGCGTGTCCCAGAAAATCCCGAGCTCCGCACACACTAAAAGCTCGCAAGCTCGCTCGTAACCCAGCCACCGAAATATAAACACACCTCGCCGAGGGAATATATTCGCTACAGCAGCTCGCGCTTATATACCTCAAAGCGCGCCGCGGATCGCAGAGTCAACGTTTAATATATTCCAGTCGAACGAGCTTGATAAAAAAAGGAAACGCGCGAAACGTCTCATACTAAACGATAAAAAAGCGAGTCGCGACCTCGTTAGCAATCTTCAAAGTCGGAAAAGTCTCTTTTTCGGGCCGATGCTCGATCGGGGGGAGAGAGGCTAAAGAGCGCGGAAAAGCCAGCTGGCGTCAAGCGCGTATATATAATTTACGATATTTCAGAGAGTCGACAGAGCGCGCGCCATGTGGCTCGCGCGCGCGCGCTAAACGGGAAAGCCGTCAAAGAAGAATATGAGGGAAAGGTCGCTGCGAGGGGGCTGTAGGTATATACGAAAAATGTGGGCGCGCGCGCGCGGGGCTGAGATGTATTAAAGGGGTGGAGCAGCGAGTCGGCGCCTGCCTTTTTTTGTCCTTCTTTGCCTCTTTTGGGATTCCTTTTTTTTTCTTTTTAAGGGTTCTTAAGGAGCCGTGGCGTTTGGGTTTTTTGGGAAGCGGTGATTCATTCGCGGATGCGTCTGACGATGTGCGCGAGGGTTAGGTGGTTTTTTTGTTTGGGAGAGTGAAAGGGAATTTAAGGTTGCTGGGGGAGGATGGTTTATTGGTTATTTTATTTGTGCAGATGATGTGGGAAATTGAAAAAAATTACTAAATTTGGGGGTGAGCTTGATTTAAAGAGTGCATGTGTTAAGGTTAAAGATAATTTTGGGAGAGCTTATTATTTTGAAAATGTAAATTTGAAATAAGACATTTTGTAGTTTTTAATTAAAAAGTAGTCAAATATCTAATTTATTTCTTTTTTTAAATTTAATATGTTTTGTTTTAATCAATTTGTTTTGTGACTGCTGTTGTCAAAGAATGTTTATTAGATGAAATTTTGTTCCATGCACACAAATGAACACGATTGCCATTAACTTTTGTCGTAGTATATACATTCTTCGACAATGGAATTTCAACTATTCAAACTGCAAATGTAGCTCGAGTGGCTCCATTGATAAAATAGTATTAATAAAAAATATTCATTGTATTCTAGAACATTTCTTTAAAGTACTACAATTTCGTTAATCATGATTCTACAATGCAAGCTACGTTTTGGAGAATAATACAGTAAAAAATACATAACATGTAAAAAATGAACTGAAATTTTAAAACCACTTACAAACTCAATATGAAATACGCGCATTAGCTAGATGCTAAAAGTGTCATTTTTCTTAATTCACACTGCAAGAGTGGAAGTTATTTTTCAATCGAACAAATTGACTGTCACCCTTCCTCTCACTTAAAAATGTTTAGCGAGCGAACTATATATACCCACACCCATTCCTGTCTTTGACACTAGAAGTATTTGAGCATCGAAAACTCTCTTCTCTTTAAAATGAGCCTTAATGCTGCCATTAAGTAAAATAACTATGTGTGAACGTTTTATATTTCGGACAAGTTTAAAATAAAAGAAAACTTTTTAAAATAACCCAGTAGAAATTTCAAAACGCGCGCGACCTATCAATTTACTCTTCAAACAGCCCATCCACCGAAACAATAAATGATTCAACGAAACCGTTTGCTCTTTCGCATTACTCCCAGCTCCTTAATGCACTCGAGTCGCCGCCCTCGATGCAAATGAAGCAGGTATTTCCTTTTCCCACTTTGCCACGATTTCCCGCTTCTAAAATGCACACCTCCATCCGTATCTAAGCGCGGATCGAGCCATTTCTCTCTTCCAATTAAGCAGCCTTCCGCGCTCAATTTTTCCCTTAACAAAGTGCCCCGGCGCGAAAATTCATCATCGTTCTCGCATGATTTTCGAGGCGCGGCCCCGCAGCCCCCGAGCAGCTGAAAAACGCACGTGGGCGGAGAGAGAGTGAAAGAAGGATGGATGAAAAGGTAGATATTGAGATAGCGCTGGAGCGGCTGTACTTTGAAACAGACACTTTTCCTTTGTTTATTTATGCGGCTTCGTTTCGCTTTGTTATTGATGACACTGGCTATTGCGGTGTCCAGTTCGGTGATATATTTATGACAATGGGCGTGAGCGCGGCTTTTTCGGTGCGTATAGTTCTGAATTGTTTGAGCGGTTATTATAACGAGACGATTTCTGGGTGTATAATTAAAGCAAGCTCTTTATTGCCAATTGATTTCGGGGAGTTTATTATTGCTTCTGGATTAATAAGACTGATAAAATGTGGATGAGAGAAAAAGGAGCGCTTTTTTGGTCGTTTTTGATAATGGATTTCTCCTTTTTTTATTTACTTACATTATCCTGTCATCCTGTCTAGACGTTGAATATTACAAAATTTGAAAAGTACTGTTTTTGTTATTCTAAATTCAGATTAAAATAATACATTCGAGCGCTATTCTCAATATAAAAAAATATAGAAAAACAACAGAAAGCTCCAGTAACAATTTTGCTCTCCACAGTACTTGCATAATTAAATAACCGCAAAAAAATAAAAAATCTCCTCGAACGCCAATCTAACTTGAGCACATATTATTTATCCGCTTCGATCTCCTCATTATGTACGCGATAAAATTACATAACTAATTCGCGTATAAACAGCCTCAAGCTCTGCGTATACGCGGGAGTAAAATTACGTAAAAAGCGGCTCATCTCTTCAGAAAGCTCACAACCCAGCAGTCCCAGAGAATTAGTCACAATCAATCGCACCCACCTTTTAAGACTACGATTTTCCACATACTCCGCGCACAATCATTAACCAGAAGTCGCTGCAACTGTAATTTTCCATATGCACTGCTCGACTGACTGCTGTTACCGCTTGGCTGCAGCGCGCGCCGCGATGATTGATTGGAATAGCCGCGGGGGCGGGCAAATAGTTTCGAAAATCGTATACACTAACTTTTTGCGAGGCAGTGTTGATTTTTGCGGGCCAGCCTCGCGGCTGCTTGCCGTGCGTCTGTATGTATAACCGGCGCTTTTTTTTCGCTGCCTTGTGGCGGCTGCGCCGAGGGAGAAAGAGCAAATATCGGCGTTTTTTGTTGAATTTTGAAGGGCCCGCTGCGTTTGAGGATCGCTCGCTGCGTTTTGTGTCGGCGCTCAAGTTTCATTAATTAGCGTGGGAGGATGGTGTCGTTGCGTTTAGTGGTTTAGAATTTAATGCTTTTATAGTTCGATAGAATTTATTGCATTATGTGAAATTGTTTTTTTTTTTTTTTATATAGTTTAATTAATTACGCTTTGTTAAATTGTTTGATTATTTCGTGAGCGAACGAGTGTCGTTTTATAATTTGTATTTCATTCTGTACATTCTTCGTGATTGAAATTCCTGATCAATGATTTATGTGCTCCAAATTGATATGTCGTTTTTTGCCATTGATAAATAGGTTCGCGCGCCGCTATCTAAAATCTGTTTTATTTTATCGTTTTATAATTGTCAATGATTAACTAATGTCCGTGTCGGTGACAACGTTAAGCCGTACTACACGCCAGCTACTCGTGTTCTATTACTATAAAAATACCTTAATTTAAATAGCTCTATTAGGAGTAGGTAATGAAACGAACACCAGTTGTGCAATGCAACATATACATATAAGTATGCAAATTGAATAAAATAATAATACTTCATTCCATTACCGCACAAGGCGCCGACAAAATTGAGTTACTGTTAAAAGCAAAAAAATCAGAAGCCGAAACGGTAAAAGGATAGCTAAGAAAATTCCCCGAAACCTCATAAAACTCCGTCAAATTTCGCCTCACAAATTCACAAACGTCCATTATCCCACTCGAAACATCCCAGCTCCTCGTACAAAGTGCCCAGCTCGCATTCCTCGCGTTTCAGGAATATTAATAACCACTCCGACAAAACATAGAATTACCTCAACCCAAAAAAACCCAGCCCACTCCGTCAAACCCAAAAAAAAACCTAAAAAAAAATCCGAGCGCTCATCGCGAGCGCGAATTAAAAAGCCCGTCCGATAAAGGCCGGCTAGCAAAAAATCACGTCTCCGACCGTTACGCACTTGTCGTCTACTTAGAGAGCTCTCTCGTCGAGCCGGCTCTAATTACAGGCCTGGGCGCTGCGTAAGTGCGCGCGCGAGCGCGTATAACAGGTAGTCGCTCTGTATACACATACACATGCATAAGCAAATGCAAGAGGCGCCGCTGACTGGCGGATTATCGCGCGCTCGCGCTAGCTGGCACTTTGGCGCAAGTAGCGTGTCCGCCTCCTTAATGAGCCGGCCCCGAGCGTGGCTCTCCGGTTTTTCCGAGCCTCCATATCCGCAGCGTCGATCTCCTTGTGTTTTCGGAGGGGAAAAAATGGGAGCCAGAGAGAGAGACACGTGAAATTTGGAGAAAGATGAAAAAATGGGCCAAAGCGAGCCGGGGCCTAATCAATGATTACGCGGCATAAAGGGCGCCCTGTAGAGAGAGCCGGCCGGGGGGCTACGCCCACGGCAAGCTTGCTTATATATATATATGTATACATATAGGAGCGCGCGCGGAAAAATCGGCGCTGCGCCCTGTAATTAGAAACATCCCGACGGAGGCGGGCAAGTAGCGTAGGAATGACAGCCGCGCTCTGGAAAGTAGGTATAAGCGCCGAGGCGGGGCTCTCCTTTTTTTCTTCTCCTTCCTTTTTCTAAACGCACCGAAGAGCCCTGTGCTAGCTCTCATATAGGTATACCAAGCGCGCGCGTATATTTTTGAGACTGTTATAGATGTAAATGTGTGTGTGTGTGCGTGTGCTCGCGGCATCTGGCTACGGGGGCCTAAAATTTTTCGAAGGCCTCCACATGTGAGTCGTATTATATGTATGCCTGCGTGCCCTGCCAAAGGGAGAACCGAGACTCCAAGATATAGAGTTGAGAGGGAGGAGGAGAAAAATAGAAAGACGCTTAACGAGGGCTCCGAGAGCAACATGTCGCGCGCTAGGCCTAACACACACACACACATCCACACACACACATACGCATACGTACTTGCATCGCGACTTGGCTTTACTCTCCACCTCTCGTTTGGTCGTCTGTACTGAAGCTCGATGTACCTTATATGTACACGCGTGTGTGTGTGTGTGTTTGAGGTGGTAGACGGTTTTGTCGGCACACGAAGTTTTCTAATTTGAGAGAGGTAAGGAGCGCAGCTCGCGAAGAGAGCACTTGTCCGCTGTCGCGCGAGTTCGAGGGCCCGAGCGCACTTTTTCAGATTTACAGAGTGCTAATTGCACTCGAGAATCAAGAACACTCGACTTGTCGAATCAAAGGCGCTTGAGACCGTTTCGTTTTGCTTTTTCTAAAGTCTTTTAAGGAAGGTACACTGACTGCATACAGTTTCGGCTATCATTATATACTTTATACATAGTGGCTAATTATTTAGTTTCGTAATCCTTTTCTATACCGGAACTACTTAATCACAGCAAGAGATAAAAAATTTCATCTGTCCCGTGATAACGAATCGGCACGAGCCCGATAATCGACATGCACGATTTCCATTTATTATTCGCCGCCGCTCATTCAAGCTTCACGGCCGCCTGAATGATAACATTATCAGCCGTTTAATTAATTTATTTTTAACGTCCGTTCAATATTCACAAACCAGCTCATACATATATTAATTTAATAAATTTTCAAAATTCATCCCACACCCGGCTTCGAGCGCTCTCGTTAAAGCGCTCAAAAGTCCGACAAGCCGAATCTCGGCTTAATTAATATTTCATCGTGCGCACACATCCCATACGCGCAACAATACGCGCTAATTAAATTTCTCGTCCCCATATACTCGCGATTTTGATAATCAGCCCCCGAAATTAACGACCCCCCAGCCTACAAACAACACCTACACCAAAAAGTTCAGTCTATATTTATACTTTATATTTTCGGAGCCGCTTCTTGCTTATGGGCAAGAAGAAAACTCGCGCGTGGGAATGATAATGGTATTATTGACCCGTCGGCTCGCCGTATGCGTAAGCCTCCGCGCGCGTAATTTAACTTTCTAATGCCGAAGCCCCATATTTATTGCGCGATATTTTTCACCGGCTACTATACTATACTACTCCTCTTTGGCTTCTTCCCCTCCTCGCTTTCTCACTTGCTAGCTCGCGCTTTGATTTATCATTCAGCGCGCACGCCGGATGAATCCGTAATGCGCGCGGAAAGCGAGAGTATATATATACAGCGCGCTGCGCCTCTTCTAGGCCCGATTTATACGCGGGGATTAATTCATCGGGATACAGTTTTTTTTTTTTTTTTAAGGGCGAGGGTTTGGGAAGTTGCTGTTTTTCGAGGGAATTACGCACGCGCTGTGGGCTTGTAAATTACGGAAACTAATAATCTGTGAAATTACGAGGAGCCAGGGGGCGAGCGCACGTGCGGGACGGTTTTAAACTTTATTGAAATGTGACGGACGCGCTCGATCTGTCTTCCGCTCCCTCGCGAACGATCGATTTATGTATGCGCTATTTTTCTCCCTCACAATCCGAAAGTCCTCGTATTTTTTTCCGTTATAACTCACCGATATATAATTAAAATCTAAAGTTCTAACCGATCGATCGCAACCTCAATTAAACAATCAGTCAAACATTAAAACCAAAACCTTCTCTCGCAAAGACTATCCCGAACACTCGCAACCTTAGCCATCACAACCAAACCCAAACCACTCTCCTCAATTTTTCCACATCTCCCTACTCCGCGTCGGCAAGAAATCTACGAGGCTAATTAGGCGCAGCGCGCGGCGGATAATTCAGCGGGACTAATTGCCAGATCGATCGGCGCGCGCTCGCTCTTTAATGAGCAATGAAAAGTCATCGGGATAGCCTCGAGGCTCGCGCGCGCGGGCGCGAACAAAGGACGGATTGATCAAATGCTGAAGAATCGCTCGTTACGCTAATTTATATTATGCGCCGAGCGCCGCCGAGCTGTATACACCCTGGCTTCCTACTGTACACACTCTGATTTATGCAGCGGCCGTTTGCAGATACGTATATATACACGGAGACGGATACGCGAGCCAGGCGGCTGCGAAGGACCTAGGTACACTGCACGTACAGCGAGACTCGGGCTGTACATAAGCGAGCTTCTGAGGGATGTTGGTTAAATAAAGAAAGTTGATAGTGGCTTATGTTTGATGGGGAGCTTTTAAAGCTCATAGTCGGTCGTTAAAATATAACTAATCACCGGTATAGCCGTTTTATTGGAAAGCGAACTGATTCGCCGTATTTAAACAAGGCCTCGAAAATCCGGTGAATATAGATATACACTAATGCAGCCGCGAAATTCGCCGGTCTAAGATTCGCTATTAAAGGATCAAGCGCTCGCGCGCGCGCGCATATAGGCATATATGCATCAGAACGCACGGATTAGTGAATTATCCGAGCGCAGTGCATACACGTGCATGTATATCCAGGTAGGTATCAAGTGCAGCGCACGCAGAGCAGTGTTAAAAGGTCGCGTTAGAGGGAAGCACACAGACATATATACGTGCGGCTTAGATATATATGTATGGGTACTAATGCGTGCAGGAGGCTCTCACGTGGCCGGGAGAAATGATTTAGTAAGGGGACGTAAATCCGAGGCCGGGATATGTAAGCCGCCTATGCGTCGAATGAACATATTGGAGAGCGAGGCTGCGGTGTAACGCGCATCGGTGAGTATCTGCGGCGCTGGGTTATGCCGCACGTGTTGGGCTAGTCTCTGTGTATATCGGAATGCCGCGCGGGATTGGGCCGGGAGTCGTTTGGGATCATCGTTTGTTGGTGTTATTTTTTTTACTTTTGGATTGTTTACTGGATATCTTTATTTTATGATATTTGTTTGTTTACGCGCATTAATGAATGGATAATGCTATTTATAAAAATACAGAGTCAGTTTTACAGCGTGTGTATTTAGCTATTATAATATCTTTATGGTATATTTGAAGAAGTCAGTGCATAATGGAAAAAATACACTTGGAAGTAGCAAAAGAATATAAAGTCTCATATGAATATTTCCTCTAAAATAAAAATATTTTTTTACGACTTTCTCAGGAGTCTGTAAAATATTGAATTATTAAAAATGCATTGATAAAATTGATCACAAATCAACCGCAAAAATTCCAAATTATAAAAATGTATCAATAACTTAGTACAACTGCGAAGCGGCTTTTTGTTAAAAAGTCTGCATCGTGTGTCACCTGCAAAAAACTACTTTCCTTATACTTAAGCTACACACTTTACATTCAGCATATACCTCCCTCGAAAATACCGCTGCAAACTCGTTTTAATCCAAACGCACTGGCGATCGAGCCAGTTTAATAAATTCAAACGAAAACTGCTTGCATTAATTAACGACGGACAATACGCCCCGGTAAGAACAAAAAAATTCGAATATATTCGAGCGGATATGTAAATCTGCTCGGCGAGCCATTTTGTCTCATTCGAGCGTCAACTAATGCACGCGTACATACGTCCGCCGAGGATGTATATACATACATACAGCTCGGGGGTGTGTGCGATGTGTACAGCGGCCAAAGTCGTTCCGGCGCGTTTCACGCTCTGCTTATAGGCTTGACCGCTTGGCTTGTTGTGCGTATATATATGCGTATATAGCTATACAAACGCCCCGAGCGGGAAAATTGGCCAAAAGTCGTTGCTCTAACGTAGCTTAACGTAGGATGTGGTTAGTATATACGCGGCGTTCCTTATATATGTATACGCTGCCAAGTCTTTAGAAAATTTATTGCGCCTGTTTCGGACTATAATAAGTGAAACTATCAATGCAGAATCCAACTATTATACCGAATAAAAGAAACTCTCTTCTAATGCAGAAAAGCCCGCGGTTCCAATTATTAATATTTAAATTGGAAAGGAGCCTTTGTAGCAGCCCTCCCAAGGAAATCGTGACGACGTCCGCTCGAAAATGCCATCACAATGGCACAGTACAGTAAGCGTAAGTACAAGAGCGAAACGGAATAAAGCGACAAGCAACACGCCTCCCGGAAGCAGAAAGCTGCACGCGGCAAAGAGCGAAACTAGAAGCCCGTCGGCGGACCTGCATTTTTAATTTTAGGAAGCGTGCGCGTATTGGCGAGGAGAAAAAAAATTAATGATTTTTATTCGCGGCCGTAGGAAACTGGAGTAATCTAAATTTAATGCGACGCCGCCGGCTGGAATTTAGAATGACAATTTTTTTTTAAAGCCCGCGCACTCGTGATTACGTCTGCGCGCTACGCAGCTTGAATATTGAGCATTATCGCGATTGCAATGAATATTTATAGTTAGCGGGGAAATAATATATTATTTTGCGCTTGAATTTATTCATAAATTTGACGCGGAACCGTAATGCGGGGAAAAAAAGAGGAAAAGAATTTTTACATACAATGCGAGAGTGGCTTTAATAGAAACATTTGTTATCCGCGATACAGATGAAAAATTGTTTATCACGTCACGTTGGACTCGGCCCCCTTATATTTTTCCTCGCTTATTTCTGTATGCGGCCGAGTCTGCCTAGTCAGAGCCTAATCATCGGTTGGCTTCGCTATATCCAGTCTTTTAAAAAGCTTTTAAAGCTAACTACCACAGGTGGGATCGGGCCTTATTTACATTTCCGTTTTTTTTCTTTGCATTTCGGAATAATTAATTATGTTTGAAAAATCATTAGTGTAAATAAACGAACGGAACTTTGAATGGGCGTGTGTGTACGAACAGACGTAAATGTATATTGGATTTTTTTTTTTTTGGACAAACGAATTTTATTTAACTTTTGAAAGTCCATTATTTATATTGGATCCGATAAAATGAAACTTGATTAAAGAACTTTTTTCCGCTTTTCACTTGGCGCTAGCGCGTACACAGGCGGCACATAAAAGCAAAAAGGGGAGGGGGTGAAAATAGTGCAAAAATGCTCGCATTTAATATCGACAGAAGTGATTTCTCGCGCAAATCCAACTAAGCGCACAAAGAATCCTTTTTATTTCGAAAAAGCGCGCTCGCCCCAAATCTTTGCTAATTAACTTATTTAAAAAATGTCAAAGCAAACAGCTTGCCCGTGCTTTCATACCCGCGTATACAGAATCCAAATCCCCGCGACGACGCAACGACTATACACTTTTTTCAACTCATTATTTTTCACTTAGAATTCGTATGCCCGCCAGTCTAGCTGTAAAACCGGCGGCGTTGAAAAATCGACGAGTGAAAACGTTTCCCGCATTCCGTCCGAAAAAATCGTGACAAAAACAAACGAATATAAAATTTCCCTCGTCCGAGCGATAATGTCAAAAGAGAGCGAGAAAGAGAACGACGGGCGGAATATAAAGGAAAAATAAATTGGTGAAAGCGATACACACAAACACATAGCTGCTCGTCAGATTATAAGAAATATCAAAATTAATACGCGAGATTAGTGCGAGCCGCGGCGGAGATAATCTCCCGGCCGAAGACAAATCGGCCCGAGTCTTGATACCCACACGCTCGGCTACTAGCCCCTTCTCTTTCGGTATAAGCGGAAAAGCGCTTATAAGCTGCATCTCATCTTCTCTCCGCCACCTGAGAGGCATCCTCTGACGAAAAGAAAAAAAAAGGCGAGGAGCGAGCGCGTAACGAGCTGGCCCATGGACGCGCGCGCGCCCGAGCTATAATCGATCAACGCGCGAGAGGAGGAAGCGCGTGTGTAGCTCGCGCGCGGGCGGCTATTTTTGGAGGGGGCCTAGGATAAGTTAGTGGCTCTCTCTCTCCGGAAAAGCGAGGAGGGAAATGCCGTGTGGGTATCGGGATTGACGGGGCGCGTGCGCGGGGACCGGGTTGGCTTGGTTGTTTTACGCGGAAACGAGCTCGTTTGAGGATGTTTGATTTTGGGTTTGTCTGTGTTTTGAGGCGTTGGCTGGAAAAAGGGCGTTTACGTAATGGAAATCAGATTATCAGGGCCTGTTTTTGTGCAGTTCTGTTATTATACGTCTGGAGTATCGGAGCGATTAAGATATACAAGCCGATTTTTGACAATTTTTTCAAATTCGATTTTGTACTAGTACTGATATACATTCCAGGTTATAAAAAAATCAGTCTCGTTAATCCGAGAATATATTTTAACTAAAAAAATGTAAAATGTCATTCTATCATGTTATAACGAGTCGTTTGTGACGTTTTTTGTCTCCGCATTCCAAATGATTTTTTCCTATTTTTAACTGAACCGAAATAATTGTTTTATATTTCAATTTTGTTGACACCGCAAATACATTTAACATTTGTAGAAAAATAAAATGTCAGTATTTTTAACTTAATTTCACGTCGCAAAATACCTTTAACAAAATAACTCCTCTCCTCTAAACCATCCATTTAAAACTCACGAAAAACTCTCGCCAGCACCTAAAAATCCATCAGTTATATCGCACCGCAGCGGCGGAGTAAAAAAAAAAGCCGAAACCACAGCGCCTTTAACCGTCGCCATTAACACGCCACAAGAAAAGACCGACGTACACGCGGTAGCAGCCCGGAAAAAACGGGGGTGCGCGCGCGCCGCGAAATTCGATCCGAAGCGCGCTGGAGAAAATTGATCGTCCGAAGTTTTTGGAACTCACTCCAGCTGCAGCACACGTAGAAGCTTATGATGTGTGCATACGAGGAGAGCATCGGGCTTACTTAACTTCTCACACCCTCGTGCTGTCTTTCAAAGGGGGGGCTGTTAAATAAAATGGGCACTCATAGTGCCGGGGCTTCGTGGAAAATTTAATAAGTTTTCCATTGATTTTTGAGAGAGGGGAAGAGGCTTTCCAGTGTGGTTGGGGAAACACGTGAATTGAATGAATTGAAAGCAAGAGTCGTCTTTTAAAATTCGCAGCGCGAGATAACGTCGCGAGCAATCTGATTTCGCAATCGACGAGCTATCTCAAAGAGCGAGCAGCGCAGTATATACAGTCATCGATTCAGCCATCATCGCTCAGCCTTTTCTCAGAAGTGCATTGAAAGCAGACGAAAGAAAAAAAATTACAGATCGCGGCAAATCACTCGCGGAGGTATATACACACAGACAAGTGTGCAAGCGCATCTCTACTTATACACTGCGTAAACGAAGAGAGTGGAGAGCGGAAAGTAAAGATAGAACGAGATACACAGAGAGGGAGATTTATGGGCCGAAGAGGTTTAAGAGGCAATTTTGCGGAGAGCGAAGAATGCCCCAGCGCCGAGAAATGAAAGCGTTAATGAGGATAAAAACGGTGTAATAAGCTGGGCTCTCCGCGACGGAAGAGACGAGGAATCGGTCTAAGGAAGCCGCAAAAAGCGCGGATTTGGATAGGAGAGAGGAGAGAAATAATAAAGGAGGAGTAGGAAGCGATGAATTCTTTGAACAAATAAATAGATCGGGGATTTCGTGATTTTTCAGGGATGGATCGTTTGTGTTTGTTGTCGTTTCTCGATCGAGGCCCTGTTTTGTCGCTCGAAGCGCTGGGTAAACAAGTAAGGATGTGTTTCTGAGGAGATGACTCGTTATGAGATTTGTGGGTGTGTATAGCTGTTGCATTGGATCGGTAAAGATTGGTAATGGAGAGGTCTTGGTTTCAAGCTTATTTTTTGTATTTCAGAAGATTGAAGTCGAAGAAATAGTTTGGGAACTGTTGGTTATATATTTTAGTATAATGATGATATGATCCAGGTGTGTGATTGAAAATGAACAATTATTAATGAACTTGAAGTTTTGAGTTCTAAGAAATTTTATCTGTATATAATATGTGAAGTTTGAAAAATTAAAGTTCCACCGTTATTATAAAAAGTGACTTTTTTATAATGGCAAGACATCATTAACGATAAAACTTAAGTACATACAATTATACTCGGTTAAACAGTAATTACTGATTTTTCAAAAATTTCTCCCACAGGCAATGTAATTTCTGCTCATTAATAAAAGAATTCCCAACTTCTACTTCATCCCAAGAAAACAAACTAAACAAACAAAACTCGCCAACTCCAAAGTATAATCTCGATCGATCCCCAATCATTCAACCAGCCGTTCCCCACAAAATTCACAGAACCTCGAAATAATTAACACTTGTCAGTTTCAAACATACCCCTCGAAAAAAGAAACGGGCTCGTGCATCAGCATCAGAAGCGCCAAAAGGAAAGAGAGCGCGGAAAGAGAAGCGATTTCGAGGAAGGCGGAAAAAACGACAGAATTAGAATAATGGCTCCTCGGTGACAAACGAGCTGGCGTCGGCTTAATTTACGGCTCTCGTCTCTCCTCGCGCTCGGCTCCTCCGAATTCAGCGTTTACTCCCAACATCGCGCCCGCGAAGCAGCTTCAGTTTTATAAGAAAATCCGTTCGACAAGACACATCGGGCCAAGATACAGCCTCGCGTTATTAGCATATATAAGAAGACTTTGAGCCTGGAGATTCTGAGGCTGTAATTAGTCTTGGCTCGTCACGTTTTCCGAGTAGCGCGACGTTTCTTTCGCTGGCGCGCTAGTCTCGTATTTTTACAGCATAATCCTCCGGCTATACTTACTCTTACGTATAGGTAAGCCAGCGGTGCCGTGTGTGTAGGTATATATAAGCCCGCGTCAAATTAGGATGAACCGTTGCGCGGAGAGCGGGCCAATGAAAGCGCGGCTGGCTAAATGATTTATACGGCGTTGTGTGCTCGTTCGAAAGCGATTTATTTACGCGTAATCGACTTTTTATTCACTTTGCCGGGGCGTTGGCATCTTTACATAAATCAAAATGGAATTAGGATGCCTCGCGAGTAGTTTTTTTGACTTTTTTTTTCATTGTGCGTCTAATTGAATGTTACGCGTGTATGTTTTAGACGTGGGAAGGTTTACATGCGTTGTTCAACATTGGCGGCATTGATTATCGAATTTTCATTTTTAAATCAAGGTCAGTTGTATGTGTGATGTATTGGCTGTGAGATGTTATGTAGAACAGTTATTAAATAGAGGAATAAGGTCATGGATTTATCTGTAAATAAATTTTATGTGAAAATACATAAAAGTTAAATTACTGTTGAGCGAGCTGTAACATAATTTTGCGTCATGTAGAGCTTTGCAAGCTCTCCTTCTGCACTGAAATTTGTGAAAATTAACGTTTTAATGATAAAAGTACGAATTTCGAGATCAGAGGGAACCGAGTTGAAATCAAATATTTAGCTTAAAATATATTCTTTTCTCTTGCTCGAGAAGGAGAGACAATATCACAAATGAATTAATCCTCTATTCCTTTTATACTTTATTTTAAAGTAAAGGAAATTGACAAATATTGATTGTTTACTGTGAAGCATACAGATTTGTTTGTTTTGTATATTGATTGTCGTATTATAAATGTGTGTATTTCTGGTTTCCCAAGAAAAATACTGGTCCATTTTTCGTAATTATTCATTAAATTAACGATTTTAAATTGAAAATTTGATCAAACAATTGACATTCCCATATGTATAATACGTTCGATATCTATTATAATTTCTTGATGATAGACATTCCCCCAATCTTCGCAATAAACTATATGCAAACTAAATTTAAAAAGAATCAAACTCAAACTGCAACACCTCGAGAAGCCACATAAATAAACTGCACCAGCAAACCCCAGACATAATTCTCGATATCTGTTTTGTCGGCTCGCGCTTACCTTCCAGAACTGCACACATACAGCCAGCGCATCGCACGCTCACCTGCAAGCGCTAATGGATTACGATCATCAGTAATTTAATGCCTGATTGTGCATTCGCGCAAAGTGAGCCTCGCGCCCGCGGCCGCCTAAAAATCGCTAATATACATCGAAGAGCAGCGGCCCGCACGTTTAATTGATATACAGCAAGCCGGATTCGCGCGCGCGCGCTGCCGGCCAGTGCTTTTGATTTGCGAATAATTACATTAGCGCGGCTCGCTCTCCGCCGATATACTTCCATTATCGCGCACAATGCCGGTATAATGGCCGAGTGCAAGCAAGGAAACAATGAATTGTTGGATGAGCTCCGATACGAGTTTGTTAGCTTTACTTGACTCGGCTGCTGTTGGACGCTGCGCGTTGTGGACCTTTGATTTTAATCAATTTTAAAGTGCGCTTGAATGTGGTATATATAGCTGCGCATGTGATAGAGAGTTAATTTTCCAATATGCTATAATTGTAGTTTGGTGCGTTTTTTTTTAGATATTATTGTTAGGCTTACTGTGGAAGAGCTTTTAGCTTGATTGATGCTTTGATGATGCGAACTTTGAATTATTATTGGATGTATGCGCGAGTGTGAGTGTATATACAGTTACGTCGTCGGATTGAGGTCTCGAGTGCAGATGTTAAATTTGAGATGATTTAAATTACGACTTGAATGTTTAATTCTAGTTACTGTTTAATCAAAGTGAATATTAGAAAGATTAAAAGTACTTTTAATTGATTATGAGATTAAAGGGAATTGTAATTTAACGAATTTTAACATCTCGAAACTTTAATGATTGAGCAAACATTCTGGATGCAAAAGATCTTTTACATTAAAGTAGTGCTTCTCGTGAAGTTTTAATAATTTCTGCACATTTCAGTGACATCAAACGAAACTTCCGGTATCCTGTTTTTCATCACTTAGACGCTATTTAGCCAAGAAAATCATATAAATGCAAACTCGTCCTATCAAACTCAAAGTAAAGAGCTCCAACCAATAACAAACATTTTAAAAATTCAAACACCACAGCAACTCAATCTTCTTCTTTAAATAAAAAAACCCCAACTCCAGCCAATAACAATCCCAAATTTTCCCACGCGCATAACCCACCAATCACCAAACCCAAACCCCCCCAAGAACCTCGCCTCAGAAATCGCTCGCCTCTCCTTTTTCAAGATCCGGAAAAGCAATCTTACAGCAAGGAGCAAGAACGCAGAGTTGCGCTCGCGCGCGTCTACTCATCGCAAAGTTGTGCGGCTCTCGGGGCGCGCGCGAGCGCAGGCAATTAAAGCTCCGGCTAAACTCCCCTTCGCGCGCTTACGGTAACACGCGCGGGAAAAGTCAAAATGTCCGGGCGAAACGAGTTTGAACGGCGGGGGGCGCCCGGAACTTTCGACCTGCTCTCTCTCTCAATGCTCATCGCGGAAGAGTTGAGAGAAGGTGCGGGCTATGAAAAAGCACGCCGCCGCTGTGTATACGTCTATATATATGCAAAAGGGAAGCGCGCGGCTGTAGTAGAGAGAGAGAAAGGGAGAGCTGGAATAATAGCCGGGGCGCAGTTGGAGCAGGGGGGCAGAGAGAGACGGATTCCCGGCTCTCAAGCAAATTGCAACTCTGTCTGAAATAATCGGGCCCGCGGATCGGCGCGAGAGCGAGCGAGCGCGCACGGGGGCTCGAAAGAAGAATGCGACACATTGTTAGCGCTATACGTGAGCGCTTAGAGCAGCCGAGCAAGGCCTTAGGCTGCACTATCTGCCGTAGCATCGCTCGGCCGACTCTCGCAGATAGCATCGCTCTCTCGCGAGCTCGCGCGCCGCAGAGAGCTACTAGTATATAGGAAACTCTCTCTCTCTCTCCTTCGGCGAGCTATATGGAAGGGACACCTTACAATGCCGGCTCCTCGAGTAGAGGGGGATGAGCCATTCGAAATAAATTGTCATTCGATAGCCTGAGAATTCTATTTCTGAAGCCGGCGGAACTGTGTTTCGTGCGCGCGGACGACAATGACACTCGGAGATACACGTACTCGCGGCAGCCGCGATTTAACGGTCCCGAGAAAAGGGACACTCGAGAGCCTGCTGCTGGCTTCTTCTCTCTGTGTCTCTGTGTGTATACGTCGATTCAGCCGCGGAAATCGAGCTCTCTCGTGGCCGAGGATGAAAGGAAGTTGACAAAAAGGAAAAAATTGAAAGCCCCAGCAGATCGCGCGGAATCGCGACAGTAGATACGATGCTTATCTAGAGCCCGACCTGATGCCGAGCATCTCTCTGTGTTTAGTTTTCAGATTTCGAATTGCGGAAAAAGGTAGGTATATGGGCGAAGGGCCTTTGTTATAGGAATCGAGCGCGCTCGCTTTTCGCCTCTCTAATCCAGTTGACGCGCGCGAGTGGGAGACACAGACGGTATGAGCTTTTCTTTTCTGCCTTTCTCTTCTTTTTCTCAGATTCTTTTTCTTTCTTTTCTTGCGCTCTCTCAGACGTTCTTCTCTTCTTTTTTCTGCTGTTGTTTTACTGGAGCTGTATAACGTCTTGGAGCTGGAAAGAGGAAGCGCTTCTTATCGGCCTTCTTTTTCTGTTCGATGCCAAGACTATATAGCGGCAGAGGGCAAAAGTATGTACGCTTGAGAGAGTTGGAGAATTTTCGTTTTATTAGTGCGTATATAGAAATATTTCCGTTTAATCGAGAGCGAGCTTTGGGGAAATGGAATTTTCGAGCGTTTTGTGATTTAAATTTGCCGATCGATTAAATATTTTAATAAATCAAACTTTTGAAAGTACAGAGGAAAGCGATTTATTTTATTATTGTAAATGTTTGATATATTAAAAACCATCAATCCTTTCGGAATTTTAATATTTAAAATTTCAATTACATTTAATTATTTTAATACGCAATAAAGGCTGATCCTGAGTATTTTCCATTCCCTATAAAGCGCACCTCTCGCGATCTGCGAAATCGATTCAATTTCCCGTATTTGTATATTTAAAGAACACACAGCAACATTGAATTTCCGTCGATGCAAAATCGTTTATAAAATTTACTCCAAAACTACCATTATGACTCTGCATTATATTTGCCCGCTGCGAATATCAATATTTCAACTGCTAATTTAACGTCTAGACAAATACACATAAATATTCATGCACCTAACAGCCCTCATAAACAAATATTAATAACACATCAGACGCTCAAAATTTCCCCAATATAGATAAAACAACTCCACAAATACGTCTTCTTCTAGAAAATCCAGCTTTTGTCCCGCGCGTCGAGGCGATAATTTCCAAGACGGCCACTCGTATATTCTAATTAAAAGCAAGCGTCGACGGACGGTGTCTAGACGAGACATAATTGCCCGACGTATACGTGATTCGAATGCTTTTAATCTCTCCCACTCGGCCCGAGCTCTCGCGCTCTCCCAGCTCTCTCGGTGAACGCGCGCTGTGCTCTATACAGCGCCGAGTTTTCGGCTGCATCTCGCTTGAAGTGCGTTTAATTGAATTATATCAATTAGCTGATTAAATTTTTAGCGGGACCGACCTTGCGGATACATAAAGCGCGATTTTTATCACTGAAACTCGCGCAGGAAGCAATTATGCGAGTCGCTCTCTCGCGCCTGTCCTATAATGACTTTTCTGCGTAGTCGCGCGAGCTTTACACTTGGGGCCATGCTAATTGAAAATTATGCCCGGTGCTAATTGTTTGGAATGCTGAAATTTTCGTGGTCGCTGTGATGTTGTGTGCGCGTGAGGTTAGGAGATTTTGTAGAGGTTCTGGACTGTACTTTGTATATTGACAGATGTGATTTTTTTTTAATGTGGAGTTATTTTAGAGTTGAATAAAAAACGTGTACAATTATAGAGTTTGGTAGGATTAAAGAAAAAATTAGTTACCTAATATTAATCACGAATGATTAACGGAACGATTATCTGAGATTTAATTACACAGGACATCATATTACGTATTCATTGAGTTTTTTTTTATCCATATTGCACTATCTATTACGTTTTATTTTTACTCAAACACATTTGAATAATTTAGCGGGATTTTTTACTTACTGAAATATTAGACGAATGCAAAAAATACCAAGTCATTTGTTCCATAGAAATTTGACTAAATTAATTTTCGACTTTTAATTGATGGGGTAGTCAGGAATAGTTACATAAATTTAGCCATGGATTTTTCAAGGACTATTTTTATCATTTTTTAACGAAATATTTAAAGTTTGAATTCATCAAAGTCAAGCCCATTAATAAGAAGGCAGAGCGAGTGTCGAGGAAAGAGAGATGAGAGTTTTTTTTGTAACTATCAATCCTCATGCATCTCAAGTATTTTTCAAACCAAGTCGTCGGACTTTATTACACATAATTGATTTCACAATAAACACGCCTTTGGGAACAAAATAATGACACATAATTATTTATCCTGAAATGCGATAAACAAAGTCGAAACAAAATTTTCCATTATACAGCGCACGATCACTTATCTGTTTACTAAGAAATCACAGTTTTTAAGTGGATTGTACAATTTAAAAAAACCTAAAGGTCACTTGAAATTCTCATTATCGTTAAGACATGCCAGTTTTAAATTTCTTAAAATTATTTGAACATTTAATTTAATTTTAAAATTCTAAAGCAAAAACTAATACTTGTGAAATTTTTGAAAATTTAATATTAATTATAATAGAAAATGCCTGTTTCATCATAAAAACCATTTAAAGTTTTTAAGTATTCAAAAGTATGAAAAAAAACCAATACTTGATTGAATTAACCCTCGACACAACATTTTTAACTACACTCCTCACAATAACAAAATCGTTTAGCAATCCCGGAGCCCGCTTCCGCGAAAGTCCGCAATCGCCATTAAAATTAAGCAGCTCGCCACAACCAGCAAAAGTCATTATTTCATAATTCGTAAAAAGGAAAGCGCGCGTTAAATCGCAATTACAGCCAATATATCCCAAAGCAGATCAAGCAATAAATCTCCTAACGAGCAGAAAACTCTCGGGCCATTCTTACACATTGTAATAAAGGAAAAACCTTATCCAGCCCCGGCAGGAGCAACAAAACTTGCCCATAAATCCATTAAGACGCGCGCGCGCGGCCGCTCACGCAACGGCGAGAGCGCCACAAGCTATATATACCTACATAATCAGCGATATCTGCGGGCAATTAAAATTTATGCGCTAAACTTTCAGCGCGTACATACGCGTCCGGCGCGATAAAAGCGTAAGAATGCGTCGCTCCTCGCGTCAATTTCCGATAACTCGTTACGGGCTTCTATATAAAAAAAAAAGTAAAGAAAAGTCCCGCGAGAAGGAAGTAGCGGCGTGCTTGCAGGCCGAGAAAAAAGGAGGATAGCGGGCGCGTGATGCGCTTGCTCATTTAAAACAATGCGCGATCTTTATCGGAGAAATTTTGCGCTGCTCGCCGAGGAAGTAAAGAAGCGGGCTTTTTGCGCGTATATAACGCTGGGCTCTTGCCAGCTCGAAAAAGTCGCGGTGCGCGAAAAAAAGAAGGATAAACGAGAGCGCACGGAGAGTGTGTGTGTGTGTATAAAGGTCTCTCATCTGGCGGGAGTAAGAAAGCCGTATCTTAGCCTTAATAAGGCAGGGCCCCTCTCATTCTGGCCCAATGAGCGCGGGGCCCTCTCGTTATTAAACGGATTTTTCTCTCTCCCGCGGTGATATATCGCGCGCACCGTGCTCTCTCTCTCGTGTCCTCGGTGCAGCCAGCCTATATATACACATACACGAGCGAGAGAGGGATAAGCTAAGGGTGATAATTAAGACGGACGCTGATTCGCCGCGATAGCGCCTGGGTCCTCCCAGTCTCTGTGTGTGTGTGTGTGTACGTGGAAGCACAGAGGGCCGTATACGAATTATACCTTCGGAGAAGGAGGGACACGAGAAAAAAAGAAGCTCAGAAGTAGCCCCCTAAAAGAGCCTTGCCAAAGAGAGAGAGAGAGAGAGAGAGAGCTTTGGCAGGTTCCTGCTCACACACACACATACACGTAGCCGCGAGAGAGAAAGTGTGTATACGTGTCTAAGCCGAGAGGGAGGTAGGCCCGCGCCTCGTGAGTTTATCCAAGATTTATCGGCCGGCCGTGATAGCGCGCGCTGGCCAAGCGCTGAAAACGCTGCAAAACATGCCGTGTATACACGTGTGCCCCGGAGAAGGCCGCTGCGGCGGCGGCGGCGGGGCTGGATAACGAGGCGCTACCGCCGTGTCTGTGAGAGAGCTCGGCTCTCGAGTCGAGTGTGCAAGCGCGCACGGGTATATATATATATATATACATAAGGCCGTTATGGATGCTCTTGCGGTCACTTATTAAGGGAATTTATCTTGCGAGAGCGGGCCGCTGATGTACTTTCGCCGCCACCGCCGCCAAAGAAGCCACGCGAGATTGCGCCGCAAGTGCGGCCCGGGATTTTTGCGGCCCGTAAGGCCGGAGCGGGCCAACTGCCCGAGTAATTAGAATGTTAGGGGAGACCGCGCCGGCTTTTGCTAGTTGCCTGCTTTATGCAGCTTGCTGGCTGTCTGGCTTTTTGCTTTCTTAATTTATTGTTTTCATCGCGATGAAGTTTTATATTTTACAATTTTCTTTTAATTATCGTTTGTTGTTTCTTGTTGCAGGATCTTTTTGATTAAAATTTTTAAGCTTTAAAAATACGATAAATATATTTTGATCGAGTTATTTTCTTTTCCATATTTTTCTTTCATTTTTGATTATTTCATGAGATGTTTTCATAAGAATTTTGAAAAAAGCTTAAAAGTCTGAAGAAGAAATATAAAAATAATACTTTTTATAAAATGTTTCTCTGGGATTGGATTTCATTTATATATATTTAATATAATTAGCTGGAAGAGTATTTTTATTTAAGTTCACTTAAATTAATATACAAATATCAGGCTAATATTTTTAAAAAGGAAACGTAAAGAAATTTGAAATTAAATAGTCAGAATCTTATTAACATTTCAAAAACTAGACTAAATTGGTACCTGCAAGATTGGTAAAATAAAATTAGAATTGTAAAGACAGCACTGGCTATCTAATAAAAGTTTTCTTCAATACTTTTAAAAGCTTCATCTTATATAAAATGATTTAAAATCTTAAAACTACAAAATTTTGAAATTAAATATAGTTATAATAACCTTAACAATAAAAAAAATCATTCAAATTCAGTCACCACTCTTACCCTCTTTTCCACAAAACTAGCCCTTACCTACTCACCACACATTCTCACCATAAATTTCAAACCCAAGCTCAGCAGCAAAAAGCCCATTAATCACCAGAAAAAAAAAACGCACGCAGTAGATTATTACTTTGTTGATAATGACGGCAGTTTCGCGTCCCTTGTTCCTCCACGCCAAGCCACATCGTCCGCTCCCATAAGACCTCATACAGTCTCAAAGCGTGGAAAATCAAAAGAGCAAGCGAACCAGCGAACGAGAGAGAGAGAGAGAGATGAGGAAAGAGACGCGCTTAAAGAGATTGCCAGAGAGATGTCGTGTGCGCGAGCACAGCGTGCAGCTTCTTTTTTTATCATCGTCGAAGGAGCCCGCGTATATATATATAAGCGCGCATACGAGCCCGAGAGAGAGGAAATATCCGGTTATACGGTGGAAGCGTGAATTCCGCGACAAAAAGTGCTGGGTAAGTTTCCTGGCGCTTGGCCGCCGCTGCATATATACATGCCACGCCGCTGCAGAAGATGTAGGTAATTTGTTCCTTTCTCGTGGCTTTTTTCTTATCTCGCTCTGCTTGGCCAAAGGGCAAAAAAGGCTCATATCGGCTAGGAAAATTACTGGGCTTAACGAGCGAATGATTAAGGTATACGGAGGCGAATTTCGTGAATTTATACCGCATCGCCGTCGTTTATGACGATAGTTTGCTGCAAACTAGCTACTCTGTATTTTCGCGGAGAGCCGCCGCGCGGCAAATATCCAGCGTAGTTTTCAAAGTGTGAGCTGGAGCAAAAAGAGTTATTTGAATAGTTGTTACTTTCATTGACCTTATTGGAAACCAGCGGGAAATTTCCTATCTGCGCTTCCTTCAACTTTTGCGTTGGCAAAAATATTAATTCTCATTGAAAAGTTCTATCATTTAAACTACTCTGTTACTCTATATTAAACGTAATTATATTACGAAACTTGTGTCAAGTATTTTTATTTTAATAAGAGGAGAACGGAGGAGCATTAAAAAATAATTAGATTTTTAAAATACATGGAATAAATCAATTTGTATTCGTGAAATTCAACTTGGAGCGGCCTCGCGTTCAAGTACTTTGCTATTCCGGAGCATTTCCCGAAGAAAAATGCTAGACACGTTTCTTAATTAAAAGCGATCTTCTCTTTTGCTCCTATCGATCTTTCTCTTATAAATATCCCATAATTTGCATTCGCCACTTGTTGCATAATTCATGCATTTCAACGTGGATCATCCTCAGGTACACAAAGAAGCGTGAACTGCGTAAATTGGCTTGATGAGCTGACTGATGTAAAAGTTCGAAATAAGCTAACTCCAGTAAAATTACATTGCTCAGTAATTTAAAGTCTATCGAAAATGTATATTGAAATTCTATCAACGTTAAATTATCTTGGGATTAGAACCTTTAAATTTACAAAGTTAATAGTCGATAATAAAAAGAATATAAAAAGTTTTTAATCACAATTTTTCTAGTTTAAATAACATACCTTTGCAAAACTTACACATCTCTAAACTCGAAAACCTACATTTTTCTATTTTCACTATACAGGAATATAAAAAACAAAGTAAAACGAGGCGTCATCTCTGCTCAACACCATATCGTTATCCATTACAGAATACAGCCCTTTGGGCACGCGCTGGGCGACACGAATTCGGCTCTCGTTTTAGCGGGATCGAGAGCCGAGGGCTTTAAATTTTTGAGAGCCAATTTCCAACGGCCCCTCGTGAAAAGGCCGAGCTTCCAGAATGGTTTTGCAATCAAACGCTGTTGCACAGCCATCAGTGCAGATTCCAGCTGAAAAAGCTTCATCAAAACTGCTTGATGAATAAAAAGGCCTCCCCGTTTCTCCCTTTTGCACCTTTTTATCCTTCTCGAAAAATAACTTTCTTCCCGGTGACGGGCAGTTCCGAATTTCTCGCTGCATCCTCTGCATTCCTGCTCTCAGCTGCCAAGATCCTAATTGCTAATTGGCCGGCTCATCGTTAAAAATAGATATCTTAAATTTCCAAGCGTCCCTCTCGTATTTGCACACGCGGCGAGATGCACGCGCCGCTTCTCGTTATTCCTTTTGCCTTGATTTACAACTCCCCCATCGCGTCTATAGCTAACGCGACGTTTGAGGATCTTGATAGAAAAGAAGTTATTGAGGGAGGAACGATTGCGCGCCCGAGAGAGCCATACCGATGAAATCCGCGCGTGTTCGAAATTTGTTTTTTGCTCGAGTCGGCCAACGCGCTATCGGCCCGAAAATCGCCGGCTCTACGTTTATTTAAATGAGCCAGCGCGAGAGTCGACGGCCGGGGTAATAAAATAGCCGAAAGGCGCGAGGAAAAAATTGCCGAGATTAGAGCGCGGCGGCTGATTTTCGAGGCGCGTGCGCGGGCTCCGGGCACCTTTTTTTCGGCGTAATTAGATGGGATTGTCTCTTTGCGCCGGCGGACGAGTTTTTAAGAGTTAATACGGGGAGATAAAACGTTTATTGCGCCGAGGCTGAGAGCTGAGCTTGTTTCGGGAAGGTCGCTCTCGGAGAAGTAACAAGATCTAATTTAAACATAGTTTCGTCTTAACGGCGGGCGGCAGTTAAAAGTTCTGGGAATCGTAAAGCGTATTTGGAGGAGGCTGTGGTTTGCTTAAGCGATTGCGGGATAACGATTAAAAATTCGTGAGGGCTTAAGTGGGTCGGTTTTATGCGCGTCTGAGGTAAGAAAGGTGAACTTTTTTTTGGTTGTTGTTTTGGATCTTTTGTAAATGGGGTTGCGACCTGCTGAGAACATTAATGATTTGTTAATCAGTTTCTATATTTAATCTATTAAAAGTTAATTTTATAGTGGAGCAAAAATACAAGTAGTGTAGTACTGTTATGGTATTCACAATATTGCTTTTTCAAATTGAAGAAAAACGTTTCGAATTCTGTAATACATAAAATTGGATCTGTCAGAAATGAATAAATCGGGAATTTCAAGTAAAAATATTTTACAAATCATCAGAGAAATTTTTTACTCATCTTTCGAATGTAATTCTAAATAAATAAAAAAAAAATTTTGTCCAAATTTTGGAAATATATTTTTTTTTAAAATCGACTCTCAGTCAAAAGAAGTTGATGACGTTTTTTTCATTACTAGAACAACGATATACGAACTCAACATGAATAAACTTTTCAATCGCAAAACAAAAATCTCATCTCTCCCACCCAAAACCTCCAAAAAAAACCATTCCGATTCCACCTATTCAATACCATCCAACCTCCCCAAAAAAATTACCAATACCCCCAACACTCGCATCGCGCGCTCCAAATTAAAGGTAAATATCCCGGCAAGAAAAGCCCTCCTGCATCCCTTCCTCTCGCAACAATAACAATCGAACGCTGGCTTGGCCGCCATAACTCTTGCACCCACGTCTGCGCTGTGTACATTGCATCAAGCTCGGCGCGCAAAAATTATTGTCGTGCCCGGGCCCGTAGGCAGGCCCCCTCGCGCGAAAGACGAGCAAAAGAAGCGCGCCGAGGAGGGAAAAATAAATAAATAAATAAATAAATAAACGAGAGGCAGAGCGTGCATATATATCCGATTCACTTGCGTGCAGCTCTCTCTCTTTCTCTTTCTGGTATATCACGCGCGGACTGCATAACCATCCTCTCTCCCTCTGTTTGGCGTACCTGTGTATATATATACCTGCGCCGCACGGACTCGCTCGTCGCGTTATTGAGACGTTGAGCTCCGAAATTGAAAAAAGGATTATCGAGTTATGACCGCGGAGGAGCGTATGTACGTGGGGGCAATTTCAGAGGGAGAGAGAGAGCGAAAGAGTGAGAGAGGAGGAAAAAAAGAAAAAGGGAGAGAGATAACGGAAGAAGCGTATACGAGCGAGGTCGAGTGATTTATCGGTATCGAGGCACCCCCCCCCCCCTTCACCCTCCTATATATGCACGGCATATTATTTCATTCTCCTCTCTCTCTTCTTCTCGCGTGAGATATGTTTGCCGACCGAGAGAGAGAGAGAGAGAATACCTGTGCGCTCGCTTGCAATAGGCATACGTGTATATATGCACAGACGAGAATATATCCGTATATATATGCGCTCTCCCGTGTATACTTGTCCCTGGCGCACGTAAGGGGTTAGTAGGCGAGAGCAAGGACAAGACACCTCTTTGAGAGCAGCGCGCAAGCAAGCAAGCAAGGATGTCTCAGAGAGCTGTGTAATGTATTCCTGGCTGCTATAATCGCGGCCCCGGCGTCCTGTATTATTTATGGCCGAGGGAGGGAGGTTGTAATGTTTGAGTGAAAAATTTACTGGCCGGCAGGGAGGAGGTGGGGGGCAAGAGCGGCTTGTTATTCGTGTTTTTAGAAGAAAATTTGTCGCCTTCTTCTATAGGTTCGATGCTAAGGGAGGATGTTTATGGCTTAATTTTGAGGGGAGGATGCTTGAGTTTTCCGTGTGTTTATGAATTATCGTTTTTGTTTTTTGATAAAGCGGAAATGTTGAAACTTGCTTTTTATTCATTTGTTTTATTTGGATCTTTTGAAAATGTTTTTAATTGAGTTGTTTATTGTGTGGATTAAGAGTGTTTAAATTATTAATAGTTGAAATTGATGGAAGAAAGCATGTTTTATTCAAAGAATTTATAATGAGAATTTATTATCTCATGCTTAAAATTGGAATGTTTATCGAGCAACTTCTACGAAATCACAATCTTATTATTTAAAGCCTGCCTTTTAAATTTATTTATAACTATAATAAACGCTTTACATCGCTGTCGTCAAAGATAAGGCTTTATGATGGCAAAATTAGCCGAGAGCAAACAAGGGAAAAATGTATTTGACTTCACAATCATAACAGCTGTAAAAGAATAAAGCATATCAAGGCGGTAATGGATAATTAAGTTATATGGAGAAACACTTTAAACATTAATATATCTTCCCAGGCGCTTGTAAATGTTTAAGTATCTTTTAAACTCGCTTTATTCGCGGCGCTGTAACTCGACATTTTTCGTCTCCGCAGTCACGTTTAAGAAATAATCGAATCCCATTAATTACGTAAATCCAATTTTTCAGCAATATAAACTTACTTCAGCATAATTACTACCTTATAAAAAAATAATTCGTTTTTTTTTCAAAATTACTATTTAGAACTCGAGCTCTAAATTAATTAGGAGTTCCGTAGCTCGGCATCATTCACAGGCTCCGACTCTATAGATCCCGATTAATTATCTATTTGAAATACACCCAACAATCCGCCCCACTAAACTCGATCCTACCAGCGTCTAGTACAGCCATATTCATTGAATCGGCCGATACATCAAACATCGTATATAATCACCACGTCTCGCAGGTGGCTCTCCATTACGCAAAATCGACTCTTGATTTACAAGTCCGAACTTTAATGGACCGTAATTCCCTAATACACCCCCTAATCACCAAACGATTTCGAAAATTTATCGCGCTAAAAAAAATTACAAAATCCCGCGCGTTATCGTTAGAGCCGCTCCCCCCACCTGTCGTCGCGTCGAAACCCGACGAGCTTGCGCGTCAGCGCAACGAGAAATCATTGGCCATCGTTCCCTCATAAAAGCTCCGCGCTCGACTTACCTCGCGCATATATGCATACGCCAACTTTTTCCCCTTAAACACAGCGCAGCTCGGCTTCTCAGAATCCCGCGATAAAAGGACTAGCTCTCTACTATCGCGCCAGTCTCGGAACTCGAGGGAGGCGAGCTCGAGTGTATATAAAAGTATACACCACGTGTACTTTTCGCCTAATTCCACGGCAAACACGCCGCGAGATATACCCGAGATATATATTTAACGGGCCCGAGTTTTATTAGTCCCAGCGATGTTCTCCTGCGTAGTGGAACGTTTTACGGAGAGTGACATCATCGGCTGCGCTCTCCTGGCTGATCTGTCCGTTCGCGGTCTGACTTTAATAAGCGGGTCAGTCAGCGCTGGCTTATACTTTTCGGCGGAATATAGACCCGGACGTGGGAGTCGCCGGGGCTCCTCTGTGATGTATGTTTCCGGAATCGCGGAGCTATAAATCGATCCAAGTCGATATAGGAGGCGTAGCTCGCGCAATTTTCGGGCTAGCCTCATTAACGTAGCCCGGGGGGCCGGCGGCCTGTATATATTTATAAAATAGAAACTTTTATGCGGACGCTTTATTAAACTTCCCTCGCGCGGAATTCCGCTTCTTTCTCCGTCCGAGCGGTCCTCTGCGCTTCTTCTTGGGCGCTTCCTGGAAAAGTCGCCGGGTAACAGCCCCAGGGGAAATCGATCGGAAATCGGCCGGAGCGCGCGGGCTAAATTTCATCTATATCGGGAATATTTCGCTGAAGAATTGAAAAATTCGAATTATCCGGGAGTGTGTATATAGTTGCGTCGGCGCTCGTCGTTAATAAAGAGTTCCTTCTTGTTTTCCGTGAGCGTTTTAACGTTTTTTGTGCCCGACTTTTTTTTTTTTTTACTTTGTTAGAGGGAATCCCTTCTGCGAAGCCTAGTTTCGTATCGATGGAGGAGGGGTGCAGCAATTTGATAAGAATTTTCATATTGAACTTTTTTCGCCTAGAGCGTTTAATTTGTTGGGGAATGCAAAAATAAGAAGAGGGTTTAATTAATGCTGTTGCTGTAGTAATACGTCAAGGGAATGTTTGCAATTTTAAAAGAGCGGTATTTATTAAAGGCTAAGATAATTAAATTTGTTTGCGTTAAAAATTACAAGGCTTTTTATGCATCGAGAAATTTATGAAAATTAAATATTATGTTGAAAAAATGCTTGTCGAACTATTAAGCCACTATCATCAAGCGCATAAACATTAAAAATTTATCGTACGACTATGACTCCATTGTTTCTTAAAGCAATATTCTTAAACTATATTCTCAAAAATCTCATCTCTTAAACCATCCACTTCCCTCAACAAACTCTTCCTACAAATTAATCAGCCTCATCACGAACCCACCCCATCCAGCTCCATTCCCCTTTAAGTAGAAACCATCACTTTCCAGTACACACTTGCAATATCAGCCCGGGAAAACAGCGCTCCCCCTTACACGACAGTCAAGCTCGCATTGTCCGTACCTCCATAACCCACGCAGCAACAAGCTTACACTTACACTTACACACACACACAGGCAGCGGAGAAAAAGCGCTGAAAAAGAGCCATCTAATTATGCCCCAGCCTCGCGCCGGCGCGTTTGCAGCTTATAACATCCCGCGGCCGCTGCGGTTTCCAGACGGCTGTGTATCGTTTTATAGACGCTTCTCCAAACGAGCCAAGCGCCGAGCTGATGAGAATGCCTATATACCTGTATACGTAAACTCTATATAGACGAGGAAGCGCAAAAAGTTGCGGCCACTTTGCAGTAGCCCAAAGATATACCTGGAATATCTAGCAAAGCTCATCCCGGATAAAAGGCTGGATTTGATTTCAGCGCGTTGATTTGCCGCTGCGCTGGAAACTTGTTAGGGAGTATCCGCAGGGAGAAACTTTTTTTCCCTGCAGTTTGATTTTCGCCCTCCGGATTCGGAGTAGCTGAGCTTGCGCGATTGATTTTCGGATTGGGACAAGCGCGAGGCTTGACGCACGCTGAATTCCTTATACGAGTTTTCTTGGATAAGGGAGCCCGGACTTGGCGATTTTCGATACCTGCCAATTCGGAGACGTATTCGTTTTCGCGTTGCGAGCCGGTTTGAGAGTTGGGATTTGCAGGGTTGAACTTACTTTCGATCTTATTCGACTTTTTTTCACTACGGGTTCGATGGTGTAGGGTTGGAATTGAAATTACGTTTTAAGGATTAATTAAGCGAGTTTCTTTAAGACGTTGCATTAACGGATCATTCCCGTTCCTTTGCCCGATGATGTAATAACCGTTAACGGGGGGTAAACGTTCTTTAAAGAGAGAAACAGATATAAAAACGGACGATGCGCGAGGAGGAGCGTAAAAGCGACTAAGGTATATATAAATGGAGATTGTGAGAAAACGGGCCGTGTTAGCCTTAAATTAGCAGTAGAAAAACTGTGTAAGTCGTAAAAGTTTTTCTATTATAACTTCGAGCCGTTGTATTCTCTCATGAGGCTTCAACGTCCCAAGCAGCTACATGACCGATTTAAACGAAAGCCCCATTACGGAATAATCACCGCTCCACTCGGCTACTTGACCGATACCAATAAATAAATAAGGGCGAGCGTCACTTTTTCTTGGCCTCAAAGCCACGTAATTTGCAAAGTGCAGTCTTGCGCGCGCGCGCGCGCGCAAATGAATTGAAAACGACTGGGAAGCATTTGAGGTCTCGCGCTCGCGCTGGCTTTAAAACAGAGCGGCAGGTAGCACGCGTAAAAAAGGTTAAGAAAACGAATTACTTTGAAGCTGCTCGAGCGCGCCTGGCCGGGTCGTATTTTTAAATAAAGTAACTTTAGCATTCAAAGAGGCGCGCGCGGAGGCGAAAATTTTTTCGAGCGATTTTTCGGCTTATCCTTTGAGAGCTCAAAAGATTATGCAGCGCAGGAGCCTTTCAGAAAAATTACCTGCGAATCTTTCGACAAAGTTAATGAATTGAACATTGTACGGTCTAATCCTTTTTGGGGCCCCGCGGGCAGAGCTGACAAAGGAGCGCTTGCCTGCATTAAATTAATTAAAGCAATGTAATTAGCTTGGAAACGCGAAGTTAACAAAAATCCGTTTGACTCGCGCGCATCCTACTTTCATATGTACGTATGATTGAAAAGGTCGAAATTATTATCTTCAGCGGGAAAGGCGCATCGGCTGGTTTTTCGAAAAAAATTACCGGAGTTTAATTAGTCGAAGCAGCATCGCTGAATTTTTGGAGTACCACCCGTATTTAACGCTACAATTATTTTGCCCGCGCTAAACGCTCGCGTTTCGTAATTTTAATTTGCTCTGTATAATTACATTGATCCCTCGCGTTAAATTTAAATTACAAAATTAGCCTGCATTAATAATCCTGTTGGCAAAGGTATTTACAAAATTACGCACGCTCCGTCGATTTTTAACGACTCTTATGCGGCTCGAGCGCAAAAGGTCAACATGAGGCGAAAGATCGGCAGCATATATAAGACGGGGAGCACCTGTGAAAGTTGGGCAAAATCAATAAGAGCAGAGCTCTGCAGCAGCAGCAGCAGCGTGTCGAGGAGAGAAAAAGCGCTCAGAGTCTCGTTTCGACAAAACGGCAAGCAGTAATTTTAAATATAAAAAGGCCCCGGCTCTCGTTCTCTCTTTCAATGCTGAGCGCGCGCGCTGCGGCTCGCTCGCTCTCGGGCTGGAAATAAGAAAAGCAAAGTGTATAAAATGAAAGAGAGGCGAGTGCAGGCAAGGGTTATATGGGAAGACACGATCGTTGCTGCGCAGCTCGTTTTCTCGCTCTCTCTCTCTCTCTCTTCTACGGCGGCAGGCTTATTCATCGCGCGCGGTTTTCTCTTTTCCGCGAGCTGCTGCCGCTGCTGCTGCTGCTGATGCGCTTGTCGCTCGCCCTTGAGGTTAACCGGCCTTCCTTGAACTTTTTCTCTCTCTCTCTCTCTCTCTTTCTTGGCCGGCTTGAGCTAGGCTCGCCTCTTCTCCGCTTCATTGTTTCTCCGGGGAGATTAAATAGTTGGCTAGATGTATATATACCGAGTGAGAGAGCGAGCCCATATACACCGCTTATATATCCGTCGCTCCTTTTTCTCTCCCTCTTCGCTCACTCTTTTGTGCAGCCTCCCGCGAGTTTATGCAGCAGAGAGAAAGAGTTGACTTTGCTGCCGCGCGCAAGCGCGAGGGCTTAAGGAGCCGTCATTACGCTCTGCTTGACTTGGCCCCGGGAAATTGCGAGGATCATTCTTGTAGCGAGGCTATATTTGTTATGTTGGCTTTTGAATTTTAGTTTGATGGAGAGTGGATGAATTGTGTTTGGAATACGGTTTTTTTTGTATACGATTTCTATTCGTGAATCTGTCTATCATTGTTATTTTTAAATTTTTCTACTATTCATTTAGTAAGTAAATTAAAGTACGCACTAATTTTTTATTTACACAAGTAAAAATAGTGGAATGACTGCAATCAGAGATTCGCGGAAAATTTTGACGAAGACGTATAGAAAATGAAGTTACGGATGTTAAATCAGCGGTCCGGCCAGAATATTTTTGGATCCGCTCCAAGGCTGTAGCTGCAGTTTCTCCGATTGCTCAACGGATTATTCTAATGGCATTCGATAGTCAATACCTTCCAAGAAATAACAGAAATAAGTCGGAAAAAATTTAAAGTCCCTCGATTCTCAGTTTCTCAAACTTGGGTTCCATAGCCCCCTTAACTCAACTTGAAAATTACGAAAATAACTTTCTGTTTATAGCCGGAGTTCGGCATAATTTGCAAACACGCTGGCAAATATTTATCCGCGAAAAAGATGCGCGCCGGCTGGTTAAACTTTGCTCGACGCGCTCCACTCAATTAAGCATGTTTATTCTGAATATTGACACGGAAATTAGGTATCGAAACATAAAAAAGCTCGATTCCGCGTAAATATAAGAAGCTCGCTCCGCGCACACCAAAGTCGAGAAAATTCGCCTCGAAAACGGCGGGATGCAAATTTGCGACTCGGTCTACTAACTAATGAAACAGCCCGACTTTTCTCCCTTTCTCAAAGGATCGGCCGCTTTCCCTCAAGTTTTCTAATGAAAAGTTCTCGCAAGCCATTCAAGAGACCTACACATACATCTACTATATACGAATGTCGAAACAGCTCGGTAAACTTAGCGGGAACGTTCTAAAGTTTATCTTTTTTATGTAGGTCGCGATGGGAAAAAGTAGCACGCGTCATCCCCTAGAGATGCGCTATAGGCGTCGAATCGGGGAAAAACAATTTTGGGTAAGTATATATCGATTGAGCTGTATAGGGTTTGCTTTCAGCGGACGGCCAATTTCGGTAATTGGTTTCGCGTTTAGAGCTTTATTTATCCGGGCCTGCAACGAATGTTTGCTCGCGTTGAAAGATTCGCCGATGCTGCATTAGATGGATGCCGAAGGGTATATGCCGGCTTGTTTGCCATTCAGGCTGCTATTTTCATTATGGGGAGATCGGAGCTTGATATGGTTTAAATGATCGGAAATCCTTTTGATTCGATATTACTAAATATAGATAATATAGTGCTTTTAATTAGTTTTGTTTTGCTAGTCTAGACTAGAAGATTTTCCTATTTGTTAATGAAAAAAGGATCGCAAAGAGTTATTTCAACTTTCGATTTTGTTTACCAAAATAAAACAGACAATTTCCACCAGTTTTTTGTTGTTGCATATGTAACATCAAACAGCTCATGCATACATTTATTCATCATTGTTTTCATTCTTTCTGCAAACTCGACGCTCGGCGAAGCAGTTGCCCAAAAGCTTCCCATGAAATTTCCATCCCGGTATTTTATTACAGCGAGCAAACAAACGTTACTCCCCTCCAGCCAGGCCACCTGACGAAATCACATTCAATTTGCAAATCACGTTTCTATATTCAATAATATCTCGACTCTCATTACTCACTTATCAATGCGTATCCCCCCGTCCGATAATCAACTATTTAACGCGATCTGCCTGCGAAACGGTCCGGCAGCGGGAAATGAAGTTATATATATAAATTTATCGAATCACATCGGCGCCGCACTGGAAATGGAGAATAAACATTTTCGCGGCGCGCTTGAAAATCGAATTAACCAAGTCGTGCGCTCGGCCGTAATGCTGCGGCCAATATGGCTTTTGCGCGCGCTCGAGCGCGAGTATAACTAAACGAGATAGGCCGTGCGAATATAAATTATAGTTGAGATAGCCAATGAATTTACGGGATGGGGATCTATAGTTGCGGAGTGTGCGAATCTGCTTGTGGGTTTGTTGTACGCGTAGTTGGTAAAGAAAAGGTGTGCTTTCGTTTTTATATCGGCGAGCTTGGATTTAATAAGGTTGGAGCTTGTAAGAGCGGGCTGGAAAAGAAGATGATTAATATATAATATTTATAATTCCGGTATGTATTGCAGGTAGATCGCGTGGATAATGCGAGGGAAACGTGTGTGAATAGGACGGTCGAATAATAATGAGCATGGATTTCTGAATTGTGGCTTGGGTGTATCTCGGATTTATTTAGCTTCCTGTATTTCGTGGATTTTGACTTTTTTCAAGTTTGATCGATATTTTAGAGCTGGCGTGAAAAAAAGAATTCGGTTCTTGGCCGTTTTTGCTGAAAGTCTCCCACGCTGTACTTTTCAAAGTGAAATTCGTAAAATGAACTGGAGCTTTAGAAAAAACACAATGTACTCGATTAAATTTTTATTTAATTTGAAATGAGATGGTAAATCAAAGGAAAGCATATATTATTACTTTTATTCTTTCAACTCATTCATCAAAAGGGTTGATAAACTGAAAACAATATATTTATATAACGTGCATTTTGAATAAAGTCACATACGCATATACAGTTTTTAATGTGAATAAACATTAATTCACAGCTGAAAGTCGACAAAAAGTCGGAGAGCCCCTGATCCCTCGTCAATTTAAAATTAGCCCAGCCCGCGGCTGAAAAGATCGGCGCTTGCAAAATTCGCAATTAATTCGCGCGCGGGCCGGCATTTTAAATTTAAATAAAAATCAGGCCCGCGCCTCCGAGGAACACAATAATAATTATTTCAAGCCCGTGCGCGCGCGCGCGAACCAGTCGAAGCCAGCCGAGCGCACTCTTTGGAATCGAACATGATAAATTCATCGCGTGCGGCCAGCCGATTCGCAAGGAGAGAAAAAAAAGGACTCCACTCGCTCGCACACTGATTGAGCAGTGCGGTGCCGCCAGCGAATTCGCCATCAATTCCGACGGTTTATGGCGCGATTTTTCTCCCTCTCGATTCCGTTCTCGTTCTCCCTCCCTCGCTTTTTTTCTGCTCTACTGCCTCTATTTTTCCCTTTTCGCCTCCACCTATCCCACCTTTTTGCAGCGAACCGATGTTCGCTGACGTATTGGGAGCCGCGTCTTTGTGTGAGCGCGGGGGCCGAGGGCTCGCGTTTTCGCGCCTGCTGCTGCTGCTGCTGCTGGTCGAGCTTAATCGTTGGAAAAAAAAGAGCGTTATCGACAGTTTTCGCGCGCGCACGCGGCGTCGCGCTTTTTTTTGCCAGTTTTAATCTGCGAGAGCGCGCATAGCTGGCCGAGAGGGTTAGAAAATTGAAATTTAGATAAAATGAAAGGGTGCGCGATTCGAGCGATCGCCGGCTTTTTTCTCTTTTCCTCTCTCTCTCTCTGTCGATGATGAAGTTTCTGGTGACTGGTGCTCCGACCTAGTTTCCAGGGGCAATTAGATTTATAGGATTTTCAGGTATGTTTTGCTGTCGAATTTTTAAATAGTTCTGGCTTTGACAAATTCTATAGTGGTATAAATGCATTGCATTTTTTTAAAACTCCACTGACGTCAATCTAACGAACGGAATTCATGGTGTAATAAAATTGTTTGAGCTAAAAATGCAATATGTTTACGTTTAAAAATATTTTTGTAACAAAATGGCTTTTTTAACGTTATAAATACTTTAATTTCTAATTCAACTACAAAGAATAATCACTTATAATCACATGTTTTATAATGTAGAGCATGAATTGTTTAAAAGTATAAATGTACGCTGCCGAGTATTCTTCAGCTTTCGGTCCGTCCCGCACAAAGGGACCGCACTTTTTAGCACGTTGAAAGTGATAATTTAGCGCTTCGGAAGCGCACTTCTTTTTTTTCTTCCAGCGCAATTAGTGCTGTTAGCGTCAAATTAGTGTACAGCGCTAGTGCCTCTCTCTCTCCTTTCCTTTGCCGCGTAATTTTTCTATATGAATTTATCTCTCCATTTCGCCTGCCGAAGTACTAATTTGAATCATCTACCTTTCAATTGACTTGGCGCGCTGCCTGCCTCGAGTCAACAGCCTTCTATTTACCCTCCTATACATTTACACCTCCGTCAGAAATTTCAATTTTCACCGTTCTAAATAAGAGTAAGAGCGATAATATTTATCCAATCCATTGAGCCCCGTTCCACTTGGAAAAATGTAATACAGCTCTCAACAAAATTCGCAACGCAAAGTCATAGTTAATAATTTCATCAACGTCAGCTGTGCGCGCCGTGAAAAAGCGCTTCCCAAACGACTTAGCAGCTCAATCATCTCTTTACTTTTCCCGACAGTCGGAGCTGCGAGTGCATCGGCCCCCATAGCTATACACTCGCGCATCTTTTTCCTCTATACGTAATCGTGACGAGTGCGCGAGCTCGCGCGCGCGCTAACGAGTTACACGTAGGGGTCCGCGCGCGAGTAGCGGCGTGAAAACGTCGTTAATTGCGCACGGAAGCTCGACGATGGGGGCGGCCAATAAAGGCTAAGTATCGATTAGGCAAACTTGCGCACTTGCCGCGGCTGGATATTCTGCTTTAACGTCGCACGCGCGCGGCTTCGTTAGGACGCTGCCCGTCTATATGGGCTTTTAATGAACATTTCCAGGATGACGATGAGGCCGGGGGCCGAGAAAGTGATGGCTTGATGGGGATTTGAAAATTTTGAAGATTGGCGGTGGGGATTGAGGGGAGGGGGGGTTAGTTTGTTGATTAAATTTATTAATTGAAAGTTTGTTTTTAGGATTTTCTTTTTTAGTTTGTGAAATTCTGTGTCATATGGTGAAAATTGAAATGATTTTCAGTAGGAAGCTGAATGTTTCTTGATTGTTAAATTTTTACGTGGAGAAAAATATCCTGAAAAAATTACTATATTGATTTATGAAGCGATATAACAGACGGCGAAATACTAAAATATAACTAAACGTTTTAAGAAACATAGGAAAATTTATTAAAAGTTTATTAAAACAGAGTTTTTGAGTCTAAACTTTTTCTAACTTAATATATGAACGAACAATAAAGTCATATCTATAATTTTATTTAAACTTTCTGAAAAATATAGTAATTTTGTATGTTCCTGTCATCTGTTACTTCTTTATCAAAGAGCATAACAATTTTTTCACATATTTTTATTCTACAATGAGCTAGATAAAATATACATTTTCATTCTAAAAATGTTTCACGATAACAATGATTGAAATTAATGCTTAGAGTTGAAGTCAATATTAATTATTCAATTTAAGATTAATACAATTTTGAAGTGAACAACAGAATTATTCATCAAATGAAAAATTAACATATAACAAAATAATAATAAGAAACTACAGTCAGTTTACATTTAATTAAACATTGAGACAATACAATATTATCTTAACAAGATATGTTCAAAAAAATGTAGTAAAAATAAAAAAATATAAATATACAAACTAGTACTTGTATCACATCTATATAAATTCAAAAATCAGCAAAGCTCTAAAAGCTCTGGTGAAGTTTAAATTTAAAAATGCAATTCCATTTGCATCTGTCCGTGAAAGTTCTATTTGGAAACTCATTTAGAAAAAGTATACAATTTTAAATGGAATAACCGGAAATTTCGCATGCAATCGCTTAAGTAAAGTTATTTGCAAAAGCATTCTAAATACATGTTTCCTCTCAAAGAAAAAACCTACTTTACTCAAACTCAAATACCAATCATGAAATATTAATCGGATTCAAATTGATCAACGATGTCGTGTACGTGTAACGGCTCCAAATTTGCACTTTCGAACTTGTCCGGCTTGGAAATTCCACCTGTAATAATTAATAAGCCGTTAGATTGTGAATCACGCGACCGAAACGTAGCGAATTTCCCTCCGTCTAATGCCAATGTATCGTGTAGAAATCATTGACTTTGTCGATTCATCCAAAGCGTACCGTAACTATCCAAATATAAAAAAAAATGATGAAAAAACCATTATGTTCCCAGATACCACAGGTGAAAAGTCCAATCCAAGTGATTAAACAAGCCAGCAAGACGGCGAGCAGCACATGCAAATCCCATTAATCCGGCATGATTCCGAACTTTTAAATTATCTCGCGTCGAGCGGCATAGATTTACGAAGCATGACAGCACTATATATAGTTTGCCGTCCTTCCTCTTTTTCCGCCGCGTCATCAAAGATTGCGCGCGGCCTGCTCTTTTGAAGAACGTATGTATACCTAATTTAATTATGGGCGGCCCCCGGCTTTTCGGCCGTTTCGCGACTCGCTCTCGCAACGACTCGATTAATATGCGCGAGAGCCGAGCGAGGGATCGAGTCCTTGAGGTGGATGTATTAATCGAGCGAGCCAGGTAACCGGCTTGCAGATGCCGAGAGCGAGCCCCTTTGCTTTGGCAGATTTTTAATTTTCAATGCGGAGAGAGAGAGGGACTGCTCTCTTTTTTTTTCTTGTTAAAACTTTGTTTGCGTTTCTCGAAAATTTTCTCTTGGGATTCGTAGCGCTGGTTATTTTCGTTGGGTAATTATAGCGAGGGGCAGCAAATATATTTTGGCAAGAATGGAAACGTAATTATTTGATTATGAAATTTATTATTCATCTTTATAAAAGCCTCGTACCTATATGTATAAATAATTGTTTATTAAATATTCACAAATATACGATTATTGAAGCTGCGCGGGCTATTCTCGGCCGAAACAAAAATAATTTTTCAAAAGCCAGGTAATTACAAAAGACTGGCATTAATTTCGAAATTAAAATTCTTTTTTTTTTGTATTGAACACCCTCTTTTCGGCAAATCGGGCTTTTATGATTCATCGCGCGGATTTCTGCGGCCGCGGCGTATCGAGCGCGTTGCTGCATTTTCGCTTGTACATATTTAAAATTGCAATTTATTCGAGGATAAATCACCGAGTTCATTTGCTTCAAAAAGCTACGGATTTATTTTTTTAATGTGATTACCGCGCGCCGGGGCTGTTAAAGTGATTTATTCGAAACGTTATATATTGTTCGAAATTCGATAACAGTACGTTTAGTATGCACTTATTGTATTGTCATTATATTTCGGGAACAATAAGCCAAATCATTGCACTTGCGAAGCGCTGAATTAATTTTGTTTATTAAATAAAGCGAGAGGCTGAAGTTTCTTTATGATGAAATTTCTGGCCGCGCCGCAATTATCTGAAGTTTACGAAGAGTTCGTGAATTCTTAAAAGTAATGTGCATTGCTCTTTGAAGGCAAAATATTTCAAAGCCCCGGCCGCAGTTTCGCGTAATTGAATTTTTAATTCTTTTAAAGTGAAAAATTCCAAGTACGACAGACACGCGAAATCGTTTTAAAAAAACCTCATGTGAAATATTAACATAAGGAAATAATCGCAAATTCTTTTCCGCGACTCTTGCGCAATATTGCAGTTATTGAAATACTTTACGACGCGCTGTTATTGTAATGCTCTTTTATGTACTTTTTTCTAACGATATTTATGCAAACGCGAATCTCTCGTACAGTTACTCGCACACGAGCTAAACTATATACTGCTGATTCACAACTAATTAAGAAAATATCCAAATGCAGCGCCGTTTGTAAAACCGGTATTCGCGGCTCTCTTTACATCCACAGAAAAAAACTTAATAACAATACTCCGTTATTACCGCGATTACGTAAAACCTAACATTTGTTTATATTGAATACATCCGCAGACGGTCTCGCTTCAATTCATAGAAACGAATCCGAGGGTCGTTATGACAAGCTAAGCAAAACCGATTTGCCCGTAGCGAAGCGTCCCATTTCCCGTGTCCCAGATCCCAGCTCGTTAATATTCAGCTCAGCCCGCGGCCTGCCGCCCATCAGCCGTCGCCTTCGCCTTTCCATACACAAAAATCCTCCTCCAAAACACACACTCTTAAAACGCCATAAAAAAAGAAGCATCTTGGCTTCCAAAACACCTCCTTAAAAATCAAAGCTCCCTCGACCATTAACTCATTCTCCAGCGCCACTTGCTCCCCCAGTCCTCCTTTACATTAATCGGCACGCTCAAAAAGCACCGACTAATCGATGCCCACGTACACTCTACGGTAATTCGCATAGCTATAAGCATCCCCAGGCATAATAGCGCATCGAAGCTTGTCGCGCGCATCCTGACTCACGGCACTTGCCTGGCTGGCGGCGCTCTCGCAAAAATACGCATTCCGCGAATATAGGAGCCAGCGCGCATTGCAAATCAAGGAGCGCTCGGCCGCTCACGACTAGGACTTGAATGCACAATGCCGAGAGGAAAGTAGAGGGGGGGGATGAGGGAGAGAGATATTCGGCCCGCGAAGTATGCGCGAGCCGCTCATTTCCAAGTACTTTAAATGCTTGAATTACGCGCCGCGGTCGCTGCGGCTAAAGCTGAGCTTGCTTCTTTCTTTGCAGGCCGATTGAAACGACGCGCTCCGCGAATTCCTATTATATATCGGCCGCGAGCTTTTCATGCAGGGAATTGCGTGGGGATATTGTGAGGGGATATGCGCGCCTAATTTTAGAGAGGAGGATGCTGCTGCTGCGGGTGATAAAGCGATTAATTATTAAGGGGGGGCGGTAGGTTTTTGTAGAGTAGCGGAGAGGTTGTGTGTGTGGTTGGATAGGGAGAGCGCGCGAGTTGCGAATAATGTATGTGTGGCGTGCGGGTATATGGCTTTTCCTATATGGTTGCGATTGAGGCTTCAGTGGCGAGCTGAATAGCAAGGAGGGAAATGCGGAGAAAGAGAGACTGGCGTGGAATGCTTATATGAGGCTGTGATTATTTTAACTAGGAGGCGCGTGATGGAAAGTGAAAGAATCGTAGGAGTGAGCCTATTGCGAGGTGATTTACGAGAAGAGCTAGTTTACTTTGTTGATAAGGTGCTCAAATTTTTATTGTTTGATACTTTAGTTAACAAGTTTTATTATGTTAAATTTCTAGCTGGAAAAGAAAAATAGTTGGAAATTTTATAAAGCTTTGAAGATCAAATATCAGTATCGCTTATACGTATAATTTTTATTGGTAAAATAAAAAATGAAGCCTCACTCTGCGAAATATTTCAACGATTTTTTTCATCATCCGAATCTGTGCTGGGCTCGCGAGCTGAACAACAGCTTCAAATATTCACTGGGGCCGACGCATAGCCTCGCTCTGTTCACTCTTTCCGTGAAAATTTTATTTTCGCACCTACGCGTGTCGATGACTGACGCTGACGTCAAATAAAGCGCTCAATCGCAAAACAAAGGGCGTAAATTATTGGCTCACAATAAGAGAGAGGAAAAAAAATGGTCAGTCGAAAAATTCGATGTCCATGATTTCGTCCACTTGAACGCGAATAGTTTGCAAAAACTTGACGGAAGTTGAGTAAATAAAATAAATTGTTGATTTGTATTATGATTTATGCATTTTTTAATATTACGAGAGGAAAAGTAGAGAGGTTTATTTTACTCAAAAGTTCTTATACCAGATTTACTAAAATAGAGGCATTCAGAATAAATACATATTTAAAAGTTTGCAAAGAGATAGTCAATTATGTTGACCAAATTATTTTAATTGAAGCTGCATTATAAATGGATTTTGTATAACTTTAAACTAAGAATACATTAATTTATTTTATAAGAGAATTTATAAAATAATTTATTTTCTCATTTTAGATAGTGCACTATAAAATTTTGCAATACTATTGTTAGATAATTTATTGACTTTATTCTATGTAGAAAGAAAATTACGAGTTTTTAATCTATTATATTATAAATATTATCTGTGTATTATCAAATGTTTTTACTTTAAATTTAATGCATATACATGTTTTTGGAAGCATAATTTTCAATACAGCCATTAAAGAAAACTAATTCAGATTGCATTAAGTGTAATGGAAAATTACATTGAATTTAATGCAAATGTAGTATTTGTAATCGAGTATTAATGTTCTTTTAACATTCGTATTAAAAGTTAGCTTCCAGTTCGTTCACTTTAAATTTAATGAACAATTTAAGTGCAGCAAAAACTAATATTTGAAACATTTACATTTTCGGTCACTGTTTTACAAATCCAAACAACCTTTAAAATCCTCATTTTCCATCGCTAATCCCAAAACAATCGCATCATTGTCACACAATAAAACATCCAGTACTTGCGCAAATTCTTATCAAAAACCCATCCACCTAGAAAAGCCTTAGCGAATAACTCTTATAGCCCCGGCACTCGAGCCTTCGAATATATATAATAAAGCTCGGCGCTTGAGAGCGGGAAAACGAAACGATATAACTGAGCGCGTCGTAAAGTAACTTCGTCATCCCGGCAATGACTTACAAGACGTCTCTGTCAATTACTCGTATAACCAAGGCGTCGGGAAAGTAAATGACGTTACTCGAGAGTCATTATACATCGCCGAGCTGGAGGAGAGGAGGAGCAGAAGCTACAGCGGCGGCCGCAAAATCGTGACTGACTTTGAAAATTAAAGGCGATTTCGTTATCGCAATGCCTTCTCGTTAGCCGTAATCCTGGCTTCGCCGGATTTTTTTTAGCTTATTTTTCTTTCATTATTCTTCTTGGCTTTTTGGCTTTCTCCGCGGGTGCACTGAAACGGGATTTGGAGGTTTGGGAGAATGATTGTTGTTGAAGTAGGATGGGTTAACGAGATGAAAAATTTGTTGGAGTGCAGGTGAAACGTTGTTGATGTAATTAGTTTTTCAGAGTTGTTATAGTTGAGAATAGTAAATAACGGATGCATACGGTGGATTGATTCAATAGTTTTTTTGCAATTTTTTTACCTGTAGTTTTACATACGAGAGTGTGGCTGGTTGTTTCATTAAAAAGTAAAAAAGAGCGTTATTTACAATCAATACAGAAAATTTTAATGGGCAAACACTCAATTTGAAAAATACGTTATCAATACAAAATCAAACCAAATGAAAATTCCCGCTGTGCAAACATCAAGCATCGCTGAAGCGTAAAACAGCGAGCACCCTGAAAAAAGACAATAACAAAAAACCCATCCGAACACGAGAATTCCATCAATTCAAAAAACCCATCGCCAATTCGAAAAACGCATCAGAGAGCAAAGTCATGAAAAGCAAGGCATGCAAAGCAGCCTGATGGGCCAAAGTCCGCGATTAAAGATGCCACACAGCACGAAATCGTAATCGCGCTGCGCTCGGCCTACCCAAGTGAGCGCCATCGGAATTTCAATCGAAAGCAGGAGACTTTTCGAATTCCCACGACATTGTTATATACTCTGCGCGAGAGAAAAGTCCCAGTAGCGGCAGCGCGTACGTATAAGGTAGCTCTTCCTTCCATATTAAAAAGCTTGAAGTATCCACCTCGGGCAGTTTTTCAGCTGTATATGCAAAGCTCCTCGAGATGACATTCAAATTTGCAAATAATCCGCGTAACTCTCGCAGCGCGCTTCTTTTTTGCTTGGTTTCTTATATACCTACACGGGGAATATCATTTTCGTTAGCGAGTGTCGTCACGTATGCGAGCTTCGCTTTTCTCTTTACTCCGCGGCTCTCGTGCTCGTATAAGTCGCGGCCTAATGAATATGCAGCTGCAGAAATTGAAATAAATTCTCGAACGCGCGCGCGCGGAGATCGCGAAATGGGGGAAGGTACATTGTTGTTATTAATGGAGTGGAATAATGGGGCTCGCTGTAGTAGCTTTTGCAAATTTTATGTTCTGCGGAGTTTGCGAAAAATCGATTATAGAGGCAGTTTGGATCGCGGAATTGCAAGCTAATATATTTTATTGCTCGGATTTTTCGTTTTTCGGAAAAGTTTATACGAAAGTACTGCTGGTTTTGAGAAAGCTGATTTCGTATCGTTGCGAATAATATAACCCTGCCCGGAATCTACATTCCCCCGGTATGCATTGTATTTATAACGAGCGGACTTCCGAGAAAACAACGTCGACGTCTTACGTTACTTCCATATCATTTGTTTGCGCATTTTAAATTCGTTACAAAATTAAATCGGACTCTTGTTATACTCGCTCCAAAAAAGAATGCGATAAACAGTCGCGTATTAGATTTCACATCGACATCAGATTACCATCATTCAAAAGTACAGATCCAGCAAGCGCTATACACTTAGCACGAAACGACAGGTGCCCGGGCGTAAAAAAAGCCAAACTTATTGCAAACGACAGGTGAAAACGCGCTTAGAAACCGCAGCTCTCGTTACGCTTCTGCGCCTATATAATCCCGCGCGTAATTGAATCAAACGAAAAAGCCGATTTCGAATCTCAATTTTTCCCCTGCCATAATTGAAAGCCCTGCTTCTATACAATTACAGAGCCTTAGTTTATACCGCATCGGTAATAACGTTCTCAGATCGCCGTATACGTACACTTAACTCAGGCGCTCGCTCGATCTTATCAGAAAGCGCATATATATCGTGTATAAACAAAAGTTGCAGCGCAGCAGCTGCAAAAGTTGCCTCCTCATCAATCCTTCTGCCCTCTCGACTCGGATGAAAATTAGTTATTTATCGAGGAAACGCGTGCTCGCGTTTCTTTGGCCCGGCTTTATTTGCTCTTCAATCTTGGCTGCCGGGCTTTTCTTCGCCGCGGCCCCCGATGTATGTGTCGGCAAACAATGAGAAAAACGCCGATACATTTTAGAATGCTTCCCGGGCCGCGAGGGTCAATATGTATAGGATGCGGGGTAGTCTAGGAAAATACGATTGTTTGGCTTTGGGAAGATGCCGGCTGGATGGGTACAAATTGTTGTTGTAAAGTCTAGTTGCTGAGAAGGTTTTGCTGATTGGGGGGATAGGTGGGCAGCTGTTGCGAAGGTTCGGTCTTGATTTATGCATGGAGGTGGAAATTTTCGCTGTTTGCGAGTTTAATAATAATTGACTTACGCTCGATTAGTTCATTTTTTTTAACGATAAGGTAAATAGTTAATTACGCATTGGCCTGGTTTTATTGAAAATTTTGTATAAACCGTGGGTAATAATAAATGAAAGACGGAATAAATATGCAACGTTTCAGGTCGAAACATCGGAGCGGTTATATTTATTTAACTGTGGATGATTGCTTTGAAAATATTAAAATTTTGTAAATGATTGATGAATCACGCATTCCTGAAATCAAATGTTCATGGTAAATTTATTAAACAAATAGCGAGTTAGACCAGCAGTAAAGTAAACGTGTACAACAATTGTTTCTCCATCTCTGTAAATTTTTAACTTTCCCCACGAATAATTCAGTCGTTCGAAACTGTAACCTCAAATGTTGGACGAATTTCCAAAATATTACCTGGCGGAGCGAAAATATTAAATTAAAAATGAACAAACCACCCCCATAACCGTTCGAGTCAAATATTTACGCGTACCCTACTTACAATAAGTCTACTACTTTCAGAAACTCGATACTTTAAACGGTAGCAAGGAGCAAAGAAAAAGCCAACCTCAGCCCCTTTCCTTCCCAAATCCTCCTTTTCCCACTTTCCCCTCGGACCTCCCCGGCGAAAAAGCCATGTTTGCTCGTCCCCGGTAGTCACGCATCACGCACATGTACACAACCCTACACTCAAGAAATACCTCGAAGGTCCCTCGCTCTGCGGCCGATCGGGCCCCGGCGCAGCTGACTCGGCCAATCGCTCTTCCTCTCTGCCCTCCCCCTTTTTTTCCGCGCAATTCGGCCATTTTGCCCGAGGAAAACGCGAAATGCACGTATATACACACACCTGCGGCTCGAATTTCGGCAGTAGCTCGCTTATCTGAACTTCCGAAGAAACGAGCTCTTGGTAGGCGTCTTATTTGTAGGCGCGCTCGGGTTACATCGCGGGGGCGGCGGAAGCTCGCTCACTGGGCCCGCGAGAGAGGCAAAAAAGAACGAGCGCTGGAGCTATATAGCAGAGAGGGAGATCGGTAAGGCCGATATCGGCAGAGAGATAGCCATCGGCGCATCTCCTTCCTTTTGTTCTCCCCCCCTCCAAAGTGCTGCTCTCGTTCGGCGCGCATCCTTCTGCCTCTTACTCTTTTTTGCGCGCGAGCTCTTTGCGTTTATATCGAGTGAGAGAGAGAGAGAGTCGGCTCGATGTCATTGTTATGTGTTCCCCGAAGAGAGCCGAGTTGCATAACGCGCGCGCGCGCGCACAAGTGTATTAAGCGCTGAGAGGACGCGGCGCCGCTTGTGCAACGAAATCACGGTGCAGCTGTTCTGCGGCTTTCTTTTTTTCTCTCTCTCTCTTTTTATCCAGACGATTGTGTAAGTGCAGAAAAAGGAAGCGCGACTTTTTGTCGCTTCGTGCATGCACGCGGACTTTTGGAAGTTTCAAGGCTTTTTTCCCTTTGCTGTTCGCGAGAGGAGCTCGAGCGATGAACGTGCCGATCTGAGCCCACGACGCCGTGCCAGTTCCCGCGGCCGCGCGCGAGCTCCACAAACGAACTACTTTTCATATAACTGTCGGAATCGTGTGCGCCCCCACCGCTCGAGCGCGACGCCTATATAGCTGCAAGGGCCGATATCATCTCCTGCACGTCTCGCTCGATCCTTCGATCCTTTTCCAGCGCGGCGGATATATATATATATATACTAGGGAATTTCGCAGCGCGCGATTCTACCTTAACTCAACCTACCGCTCCGATATGCTCTCCGAAACTCCTAATTCCGGAGCTCGAAAATCCCTGATTAAAACGTCTCCCCCCGCGTAAACAGCGGCTTTTCGCAGGGCGTTTTCCAGCTGGCCCGAGCGCAAATCCCGAAAGTTCCGAACTGTCATTCGACACGGGTAAAAAGTCAGCCGAGAAATCCCGTTTAATTTAGATGTCCGCGGCGGGCAGAGCAACTCCCGGAGACAACTCATTCAAATGAAGCCGCCGCGCTCGCAAACATTTGCCCAAGACTCGGGAATTTTATCCAGCCGCGCGCAAACTTCGCGCGCGCTCCGAACTATATGTACAGAGAGCCGGCTGAAACTTTTTCGTAAACATTTCATCCGCGAGCAAAGTTCCAGAGCTGCGGATATGTATATAGAGCCGGCGCGGATGGAATGTATAGTCTCGGGGTGAAAGCTGGATGATAATAATAATTATCGCCGGATTATTTTCCGGGATTGTATAATGCGAGCTTGAATATGCAGGAGAGACGACAATGAGCTACTCTGTGCTGCTGCAGGAATGCAATTATTCAAATCTGCGCGCTTTTGTGCGAGAGATGCGCACTTATTTATCTTTGCCCGGGGCTTATTCTTTTTTCTGTAGCTTGACCCTTTGCCCACTTGTCGCAATCAACTTTTATCTCGGGAGTTTGCGGGCTTAGTTGTGCGGGCGCTCGTTCTTTTATTAGTTTTGAATTTTGTAAGGGAGATCTTATTTTCGAGATGTTTATTAAGTTTGAGTTTGTGAAAATTCAATTGTTAAGGGAAATTCGTTTAAAATTGGTTGGATTTTATGAATTTACTTTTTAAGTGCTTTATAAATGATGTCAAGTTTTTTAATATTTAATATATAAGAAGTTTTATAATTAACATCGAGTGTTGAAAATATGCATCAACGACAGTTATACATCTTATATTTTATTAATCTAGTCGATAAAAACAGTTCAAAATGATGCGATATTAAACCGAATTTCGAAATATACACCAAGGAAGAAAATACGAATAGACATAATATATAACACAACTATATTTACAGTGCAACATCCTCAATAAAAATCTGAATCCCCTCCTCAAAACATTTCAACCGAAAAATCGCAAACAGCCGCTCCACTTCAATCCTCAAAAATCCCTTCCGCGATGCACTCCCAAATATTTTCAAGACCATCCATTCCTACCCACTACCTCGCCTATACCCAAAAACCACCGCGCTCCGATATTAAATTTTGAAATAAAAAGCCGCAATCACGATGATCTCAAGGAAAATCGAAAAAGCCAGATCGCGAGCCCGAGCGCGCAGCGCTACATCCGAAGCGGGTCAAGAGAGCAGCTCGCTCGCCTACATAAGCCGCACACACGCGAAGAGAGCCAGGCTCAAATCCAAAGAGAAACCAGCCGGAGGATTTACGGTATAAAACAGCAGGCTCGCGCCATAAGCGCATTCACGACAATGTCAGCGCGCATCGGACGTCAATTACCTACTTTCCCTAGAAAACGTACACCGATATCCCACGAAACTACCGCTCTCCCGGCAACTTACCCAAAAAACGAAAAAAAAAAACAAGCTCATTTTCGGTGCGCTCGTTACCCATCCTCTGTGTGTCTCTCATGCAGTATAGGCTGCAGGAGCCGGCCGCGCTCGCAGCAGCTCCGGAGAGATCACACACGGTGGTCTCGCTCTCGCGCTCTCAGTGTGGTCCCCCAGGGTCGCCGAGAGAGAGAGAGAAGAAAGAGAGCCAGCGCGCACAGGGCGACCTGCGCTGGACATGTATATATACACACACATCCTTTGGCCTCTCGCTGCTCTCTTTTGAAATTGCGCCGTTGTCTCTCTCCCGCGATTTTCCTCTCGGCCTTGCCGCGAGCGCGCTTATTATTTATGGACGCGGATAGTAAGCCCGACGTGTATATACGCCAGAGCGAGTGTATATCTCTCTCGAATCGACTTTCCCCGATATGCGAGGATCATCCGCGGAGACGGCCCTGCTACTTTTCTCGACTTCGCGGGTAATGCGGCTCAGCGGACGGCCGGAATTTGCATGAGAATCGCGAAGGCGGATGTGTGTAGAAGCCGGACGGGGAGGGTATATGGA
>UELX01001150.1:0-50148 GCA_900480035.1 Eupelmus urozonus
CTGAAAATGGGCACTTTTAGCTCTCATTTTAGGTAGCAAAAAGCGCGAAAATCGTGCCTGTGTGACAAAAAATAACTAAATTGCTTTTTCCTTAATACAATTATTTCAATTAATAATTTAAAATGAAAACTTTTTAAATTAATTATATTGTAAAGTCATGAAATGTGATTTTTGTGCAACAATTTTATAGAAAAAAGAAAACTTTAGTAGGTAGGCTTACTCAATGGTTAATGAAATACTTTTCATTTTTGAGCCATACGATAACGCGTGATGTCGCAGTGGATTTGTGATTGCAAATTTGTCATTCTTATCAATAGACCTTGGATCTGTTTGAAACATCCCAAGTAGATGGTGTTATATGCGCCTAAAATTTTCAATGTTTATGTTATGCGATATTGCGCAAATATTATTCGTTCATCTTCTTCCGAAATTAGAAGAGAGGAAGGGGACTAGCAATAACTATACAAGCAAGAGGACTGCATTATCGACTACTATATAAAAACACTGAAGTAAAGATAAGATTGTCAATGCTCCGATATTGACGAAATTTTAAAACATTGTCGCAATCAATGATGATTATATACTTAAAAATGAGGGAGTTAGATTTCTTTTGGTCATTTTATACAAACCTCCAGTATTTTTGATTACTTATCTTAATACATTTTGATAATTACAGTAATTGAGATTAATCCTTTAAATTCATCTACATTTCACAGATACTAAGTAGAAATTATTAAATCATTGCAAAAAATATATACTTTATACATATATTGAAAACTACTAAAAAGTATTTCGTGCTTCTATATATACAGGCAATCGCAATGTTTTTACAAAATAAAAAAAGTAATAAAAAACTTTGAACTACCACCGCGTAAAATGCTGACTTTTATCGTGAAAATTAACTTTTAAAGTTAAAAGTTTTTTTAAATACATTGATTCAGATGAATAGTAACATATTTTCTTACAATATTTATATTTAATTTTAATTAGCAATATTACATTATCTTATCAATATTCTTGTAGTTTTTAGAATTAATTTTAAAAAATATAACAGAAAATATCTCGTTCGCGCCATCTACTTAATGCTCGTATGAATCACTACACAGTATGTACCTTCTGGATTGTAAACAAACCATTTCAAAATTATAAAAAAGAAATTTAATGCTTTTATTCGCAATAAAGTCGTTTAAATTTTATTTTGGAATTTCCCAGATCAAATGACGATGAGTAAATTATAAATATAGTGCGATATATATGCTTACATGGTTAACCTCAAAAAATTAGTCACGGAAGAAAAATATATAAAATTTACTTACTTATGCTTCCTCGGTTATTTAAAATGAATCTGGAGCTACTGGATCATTGTCAGATTCATCTACAGCACTAAAAAGCACTTATAATAACTACTATTTTAATAATCCAAGAAGAAAACTTTACAGCTGATCCTCGGCTTTCTACGTACATGTATATGAATGCAAGCGAAACAGGCTCCGACTTGCAAGCAGCTGATTTTGGAGATATTGCCTTACCTCGAGTCGATAAAACAGTTTTCTAGCTCTATAAACATTTTTTGATTCCTACATTACCGATGACAGTTAATTTGAAATAGAACATAAACATATCATCATAAGTTCGAATTGATAAAATAGAGTGCCTTTGGTAATTATACTGGCTGTCAAATTAATTTATATTCATATGTACAAAATTGTAAAAAGGTACTGGGATGCTTGAAAATATTTTAATTAGCAAACAACATTATTTAAATGTCTGAAATTTTAAATTAAATGAATGGCTGTTGCATTTAAAAGTAATGAATAAAATAACATGGAAATGCCGTTAAATCAATGAAGCTGAGTGCTGGCGTGTTTCGTTTTGTTTGAATAGGTGCGCTTTAGCCGTACATACATAAAGTTCCAAATCAATTAACAACTCTCTATTGTGCGAAGCAACTTCATGACTCTTTCAAATAAATCAGAGCGCTCGTAAACATTTAGTTTCTTTGCAAGAGTACAGCTTTTAGTGAGAGGCTTTCATTTCATTTCTCGTTCGTCCGACTGGCGGTCGAATGGTCTACGTGAATTTGCCGTTCGCAATTATTTTCATAAATACGTATAGAATGTTAAAAATTTAAATAGAATTTTAATAGAAATTGCTTATACAAATTATGCTTGTACTTTTTCGACTTTTTGTCAGAGAATAAATTATCTTTCACGAATAAACGATTTAAATAAAAAGTCAGATCTGAATGGAATTCTTCATTTTATGTTTTTCATCCACTTTGTTCAAGTACATTGTAAGGCGAGTTATCAAACAGTCTATCTTGTATAATGAGCTTCCATTGTTCCTATTTTCGTGTTTAATTACGTTACATAATCGTCTATTTAAAAAGCAAGTACTTTTATTCATAATTATGATTTTTTTTGTGTATCTTGGATATAAAACTCGTTTTTGTTGTTCAGTATTGATGAAAATGAAATTTCACTGTTATCTTACCTGTGTATAGAACAATAAAATTAAAAATGAATCAATATTTACTCTATGAATGTGCGAAAATATTCTTTTCAAAGTTAAATCAATCCATCTATTTACAAATTCCAGAAATCTATGGCAATTAAAAATACTCCTTTTGGTAAGAGTATTAGCAATTTAGAAGATAGATTTACCGATTTTAAATAAAAAATGTAAATAAAAATTGAAATCAAATGAATGTTATTAAAAGAATTATTTTAAACTTTGATATTGTAAATATTTAGTTGGAATAGTCAAAATTGTTTCATTAATTAATATTTTACTAATAACGAAGTTTTTTATTAATATTCATTAAATTTAATGGGCAATAACTTAGAGCAAGATGGATGGGAAGGTAAGAAAAAATTCATTTGCTATCGTTAAAGATTTATTTCATAATATTACACCAACAACTATTGAATTTTTATAATAATAATTCCTTATCATGTTAAAAATGCGAATAAACACTTATTCATTAATATATAATTATATATTAATTAATCTTAATATCGTGTAATTGTAATATTAATAGCCTAAAAAGATGCGACGCACGTCGTTTACGATTATAAAGTCGGAATCTCCTTTGTCGTATTCCAACTTGTACATGCTCTTTTTCTCGCTTCCTTTACCTCTCTTTCTCACTCTTTCGCACTCTCTCTCTCTCTCTCTCTCTCTCTCGCTCGCTCGCTCGCTCTCTCTCTCTCTTTCACTCTTTTTCGCTTTCTCACCCATATCTTCAGCTATGTACCTTATAAAATCGCTTTGTCTTTTTTAATCTTCTTTCACTGTCTCTCTTTCTCCTCGTTTACTTGGAATGCTCGATTACACAGTAAGTTCGATAAGTGTTTGCAATGCTTGGCTTTGAATTACGAATAAAAAATAAAAAAAACGAAGAAAAATCAAGGGAAAAAGAAAAAAGAAAAAAGATTACGCATCGCATCGGTGGTGGGCGGCAAACTCGTTCTGCGGCTGCGAAAATCGCGCGAAACCTTCCCTCGAGCCTTATGCCCTTTAACCCTTGCTCGGTCGCGCAAACAAACATCCAGGAAGGTTCCTTAAACAAATAGCCGTAGAACGATTACTCATGATATATATATGTAGCGATATTATATCGTGCCGGGCCACAACAAGCGACGAAATGTGCGCAGAAGCTGATCATTAACTTTGAACTTCCACATGTGTATTCTATCTTACACCTTAACGAAGCTGAAAGTTCGAGAAGTGCCCGATATGCGCTCGTTTCTTTGTATTTCTTCATTACAGCATAGAATTATAGAAATTACACAGTCGATCGGTGCGTCGATATAATTGCGATAACGGAACAATATATATGTATATATAAATATTCTGTAAAATATAATATGGCGACTGTTGTGCGCGTAGGCGAGACCCGCGTGCGAAGTTCCGCCGGGGCCCTCTTATACATATCATCATCATCGTGTGTATATGTGTAAATGTACGTCTGACCGAGCGACTCTATACGATAATTGAAAGAAGCGATTACTTTTATAGGTACGCGACGAGAGACGTGACTGTATTTATGTGTCAGTGTTTCTGTGTGTGTGTGTGTTTGTGAGCGAGTGACCCCGGGGGAGCCTGCGGCAAACACGAGAGGCCCGCATAATCCAAATGTCCAGACATTATTGATAAAATACGAGACGTAAGTACAACAACTATTGTGGCTTAAAATGAGAATCTGCCGCTGCTGCGTTTCAGGGGCGCGCCAACTGTACGAGCTTTCGCGCGAGTCTTTGTTTTTTTCTTTTATTCATCTATTTTTCTCCTCTATGTTTTCCTTTGTGCGTTTAAGTAACATTTTTGAGATTTTTGCTTCTTGATTTATGGTTTATGCGTATCCGTGCGATATAGCGCAATCATCAATATTCTATTTTAAAACATACTATTATAAATTTATATTAAAATGTCAATTATTTGACTGGAAATTTATGATTGCGAATTTAAGTTTAAAATCATTTTATAAGTTAATTTTTAATGATAAAAATAAAACATTGAATTTAACTGTAGTAATATTCGTTAAAAATGTATAATGGAGAAATGAAAAATAATTGAATACCGATATAGCCTGCTGCTTGACTAAAGCTTTTCAATTGTGAAAGTGACTCTGCTTTCAAAAGCTTCAGCTCGCTCGGTTGACAATCGATGAACATTAAAATACGCGGCAATACGAACGTCAGTTTGGGACATTTTCCCTCTCGATATATAACGACAGAGTCTTTACAAAGTTTGGCTTTGGCAGTGTTGAGAGCAAAACCGCGCGCGCGTGCGCGGCGCTTTTGAAGAGCTTGGACGAGTTTTCCTTTTTTTTTGTGGCTTTTTTTTATTTTACATTATTTTTTTTCTACCTTTAAAGTCGAGGGACGCGAAAGTTTATCATATGTACATACATTCATGCTCGCACGTACATTCGGAAAGTCGCAAAACTGACGTTCGATCTCGCGTACGGCATCGAAGAAAAAAAGGGCGCTCCCGTGATTCGCGGCAGCTTTTGAGGTATTTATGATGAACGCGCGCGCGCGCGTTTTCGCTTTTTTCTTTTCTTTCCTTACTGCGCGCTTTTCTCTCTCTCTCTCTTTCTCTATCTTTCTCTCTCTCTCTCGCTATTTCTCTCTACAAAGTGACGGGCGGCGCCGTTTATGCACGGAGATTTCTTTTAACTTCGTGTTATTTTTCTTTTTTTTTTACTCATTTTTTTTATCCCGTTATTATTTTCTTATGATTAACAATTTCTTTTTTTTCTTTAATATCTTAACTACCAGAATTCTTTCCCTTCATTAAATCGAAGACGTGTTTTTTTTTTATGTATTTGTATTCGTTTTGTACTTGTACTGTTCAGCAAGGCAGCGTGTTGCACTTTGTTACATATTAGATTAATCGAACCGTGATGAACGCTTTCTGGATAACTCCAAACGCCAACAATTTTAATACAAAAAATTCTTAATGAACATTATTTTATTTTTTATTGGATTCTTACATTTTTATTTGACGTGATATTTTAATAACGTTACATTAATATTAGACTTTTTCTTCAATAAAATCAATTGAAGAAAATATCACGCTATAAAAGTGGAATTTTATATTTATTGAACAAAATGTTTTCTATCGATTTTGGACGTTTGGTAGTAGACCGCGTTACACAGGCCCGCTTTATTTAACCCTTATTAACTTGTGTTCCTGCTCTTTAATGAAGTGGAAAAAAATGTATACGCCTATATATCACTTAACAACGTTGAGACACAAATCGTGATCGCATCTATCTGCATATGAAAAAAAAAAAAAATAATAAAAAAAAAATCAACGAAACAGGAAGCTGCCAGAGATTGTCCCTTTTGCAACTTCACCGGCGATAACCAGAGGAAGCGCTTTGTTTTCTTTGTTTTTTTTATTTTTTTTTTTCATTAAATACACGATGCTATGTACGCTTAGTTTCAAACATCGTCATTCTTAACTTTTTTACGATTTCTTCTAGATCGTGTACAAGCGCACAGGTATATACCTTTGAAGCTAATTCAGAAACAATTATATATTATTAAAAAAAAGAAAACATTTTCTTGTGATAAAAATTATATCAAGACCTATCGCTGCAAAATGATTTACAATCGTTATCATAATTGCGGGTTTACAATAATAATCAATAATAATAATAATATAATAATAATCATGATAATAATAATATAATATAATATAATAGTGATCATGATAATGATAATAATAATATTGACAAGTATATTAATAGATTAATATAGAAGTTTTACTAAACATATTTCAACAATCACTTTAAGAACGTGCGTAATAATGAGAAAATTGCTTAAAATAATAATAATAATAATAATAATAATAATATAATAATAATAATTAAAAAAGACAATGAAGTATCTTAAAAAATATAAACTTATTTATATTATACATAATATATGCATGTATGCGTATTTACATGAAGAGTTAACATAACGTGCCATCGACTCAGTTTATCATACAAACGTGTATGTTAAAACTAACTAAGAAAACATTGCATAACTATGATGCTCATGATGAAAGACGATAGAGTGTAGTAGCAGGCATTCGACGATTCGAAGTGCATTACAATATGAATAAGAATAAGCAAGAAACTGCCGCCGCGACGATATGTGCGAAGAAAAGTATAATAATGTACAGAGTCTGCGTACGAGCAGCGCGGAGGAGCATTGATTTTTTCAAAATCCCGCTCCTTGCCCTTTCGTATATCAAATGAGTAGTAAAAATATAGAAACAGAGATAACAAAGTACATACAGTTTAATCGCGCGATATGTGTGTACAAACTACAGATACTACTGAGTAATTATCGTAAAAGTCAGCTGTGCTCACCTTACGACCTTTTTCTAATGCATGGCTTCTTCCTTTTTTATTTATTATTTTTTTATTACAGTTATTCGGCAACTTGTCTCATTTTTTTTTCTTTTATCACTTTGAATTACAAATATACACGATGTCATTCGCTAATGTAAGAATTCATTTATCAGATTCGAAGACAATTGAGTGGCTTTTTTCCACGCAACAAATTTTTTTTTTTTATTTCTACCTTCGTATACAATGTGCAAGAGTATACTATAACGATCCTGTCTAAAAGTCCGAAAGCGGCACTTAATACATTGAAAATTTGTTATTTTTAAAACTATCTTGAACAAAGTTCTATGTTAAAAATTCATTACATTATTGTGTATATCTGGCTTTAACTGGACTTTTTTCGAGGACAGTGAAGTCATTAGAAATTGTTCAGCACACATGTAAAAAGGATCGCTCATATGAAGACGACCAGTAAGAAAGACGTGCAGTAACATTTCTCTAAAAAGTCGTGATAGCACGAGCGACAGCTAACTTTGGTCCATTCATTCGGATGAAAATATTACGGCGGCGCGAAAAATAATTATGTAAATCGCCCCGGCGCAAGATTGGCGATAAGGTAAATAATGATATGAAAGTTCGTTAGTACCATGAGATGCGACGCTTAATAAAAGACATTCTTTATTAATTTTTATTTAATCTATATATGCTTCTCTCTCTGTCACTGTAAAGATGATTTTTATTTATTTTAATTCTCTCTTACGATCGCTTAAATTCTAATGATCATTAAGAATAATTATTGAATAAACAGTACGGATGATATCTGTCCAGCTTTACTTGTATGTTTATTTTCTTCATCTGTATGTAAAATTGTATTATTTTTATTTTTATTTTTATCATCTCCTACCCCACACACTCACACTTTTTTTGCAATTTTCCCTTTTGATAAATTTAAAAATTTTCATAACAATTAATTTATACTTAAGGTTCGTTAATATTAGATATGGCACAATATAAATATTATATTTAAAGTCTTTTTGAAGACATAATAAAAATAAATCTAAGTAGTCTTTCTTTCTATCTTCGAAAAATTTTCTTTTGTCCTCGTAATTACAATCCCTAAGCTTTTCGATTCAAAAACCGTGCATATCGTGTTGCTTCTTTTTCGCATTTCTTTTGTTTTCCCCAACATATACAGTCAATTTGCATTTTTTAAAACTTTGCTTTCCGAATTGAAGAAACGTATTTGAAACAAAAAGAGCGATTATCTCACGAAATAATACATTCTTATTATTCTCAGATTTGTGTGACTCGTCCTTTAATTAGTATACCAATTAAAAAATAAACTTTTAAATAATGAAAAAACCAAATAAAATTTTTCTAAATTATAATTGACTAAAGGTTTTGACTTTTTTGGCTTCCCTTGTAGAAGCGACATCTGTGTTAAATTTTCCTTAAATAATGAGCCACACATAACGTAAACCCGAGAAGGTAAACGATTTTCCGATGCTCTTTGGTACGTCAATATCACATTAACAAGACGAACTTTAAACCAATCAAAAAAAAAAACAGTCTAATCAGTCGATTTCCTATAAAGTTAGGAATTAAAAGGCGAAAACAAATAGTTACAAATAAATTTTATTCTTCATTAATCCCTTAATTAAACTGACATTTAAAAATTATAAAAATCAGCCTTCTCCGAAATAAATTCGCTTTATCAAAGTATTTCTTTCACAGCGCCAAAAAATCAACGTGAGCTCTGTCAAAGCTGTACTAGCTTGATCGGAAGTAGCTCTAAAAAACTAAAAGAAAAAGAAAATAATAAAGAGGAGAAATATTATTAAGTCTTGTCCCTCGTTTTGGGCCGAAATGCACATAGATATTTAAAGAATTAAGAAAGAAGTGTATATAGGCGTACTGTGCTCGTTTCAATAAGCAAAAGATTCATGCAACTCCCATTGAAATTAAGAACAAAGTTTATAGAGTGAATAAGAAAGAAAATTTTCTCGCCCGACCCTCTCGAAGGAAAATCGGATAAAAATAAACGGATTCTCTTCCGTTCACAAAGAATATTTTTATCGGATTTCTTTCTTAAAAAGCATCGGAATCCTTTTCGCGAGTTTTTTAAAATATACATGCGTTTTATATATATTTATAACGTAGTTTCTCGTACTGCTTTTCCTCATGTTCTCTTTTTTTTCTCTAGCATTACCAATCCCACTGCAGCCCCGGATGCGAAAGTCACATTTATATTTCTCCCACCGTTTTCTCCAGCCTTTGATATACAACATACATTGAAGAGTCTGTATTTATTAATAGATATATTATATGTACACGCGTATGATAATATTATAGAGTGCAAACAAAAATATATATAAGTTAAAAACATTTCTTTTCGTTTCTTACAGTAAGTCTCCATTAAAATTCCAAAGAATGAGGTGAGAAAAAATTAGACGTTCGAAGAACTCGAAATGTGACGATTATGCACACGATAGTGATAGAAATTGTTTATTCTCCGACGCGATAGCACTATATTTGTAGTATTTAATTTTTAAACGCTACGATGAATAGTGAAATTACGATTGTAATTCGATGGCGACAGAGCATGTTTAATTGTCTTCTCGTTTTTTTTTTTTTTTTTTTTAATAAAATAAAAAGTTATACACGACGTATCTTTCCTTATTCCCTCACCACTATTCTCAAATGTAAACATTACAATTAACATATTTCTATTATACACTCGTAATTTCGAAAGTAAAATACTTGGCACATCATTAGAAGATTTTTCTTTCGTTTCCGTTAATTATTTAAGCAATCGCCCGCCGTTGATATTTTTCCCTTCATCTCGAGATATCAAATCAGTATAGATAAAGGGCAAGTGCGTATACCCTGGAAAGATATGTTTACGAATTAACTATAGAAATCTGAGAAAACGGCCGATGTTGTCGAGCGAAGTCTCGAGCGCGCGTCGTAGAATCGTCTTCTAGAACTTTGGTTTCGTTTTCGAAAAAGCACAAAACAAATATAATATTTTTATTTATAAATTTATTTATAAACGAGCAGTCATTTGGCCTTTGGCATCGTATATACGCGACTTTCCTTCGCCCATTTTTTAGCTTAACTTTTTTCAAATTTTTCTCCTTTTGCCTACTCGTAAAATTATCCTAATTTAATTAATAAACGAATTCGATATAACAAATCAAACGGCGCCAGTCGCTCGACAACATCGGCCTATCTATTTTCTCCTACTCGCAAATCCTTTTTTTTAATATACCCTTAAAAAAATCCTTAACGTTTTGGAAGATTTTCTTTGTTTTTCGTACAGTCGTTAGATTCACGATCTTTACAATTTTACATATACAATCACTAAACATCGACGTAAATTCCGTATACGATTTTTTCTCGATAAATTTTTAGCGCTTCTCTCTCATTATCTAAATATTATTAAACGAAAGAACATCACAGAATTTCAGAATATTTTTTTAATAGCCAATTTGCATCTTTCTTTTCGATTTCTCGTCTCATACGACAAACGATAAAATGCACGCACTGTTTGCGCGATAATGTGAAGGCCTCTTTTTTTTGTCATCCCTGATTTCGTCTGCCCCATTTTTTTTTCTCCTATCTCTTCCTCCTCTTATCACAGAAATACAGAATTCCCGAAAATGACTAGGTTCAATTTCGCCAGCGCTACGGCTTCTATCCTTCTTTTTTTTTAGTTTTCTCGTTTCACAGGGTTCGAAACGAGAATCTTAATTTTATTAATTTGCTCGAAATTCTCACAATTTTGCAGGTCCTCCACATTATACGCGTAAATCATAAGCGAGACATTTTTAATTTACTTTTTTGTTACTTCATCGAGAGCCTGAGTCTCGAGTAAATATTACGAACTAACAAAATTTTTGTATTTTCACCGATTACTCATCGTATATTCATCTCCTTGATTAAACTCTAAAAAATCGTATCGTCTTTGTCCGGTATACATCGTGTATTTTTTTTTTATTCAGAAGATATGTTTTAGTTTCCCCGCCAAAAGTTTAGAAGACTCTTTTTAATGAAATCTCACCTATTTATCATTTTTCACTTTACCACAAAACCAAACTATATTCGGCAGACCTAACGCACTCCTTTCCCTCAGCAATTTGTACTTACTTGTGATTTTATTTTTATATATAAATGGCATTTTTTCGTACAGTATTTTCTGCTCGTTCCTTTTATACTAAAACGTTGTTAATGTTTAAGACCTGAATGCTTTGCGTTGAATAGCTTTTCTCTACAATCCCACGAATGCATATCCAGGCCCTGTGGTTCCGTTTGAATTTAAAGGTATAGAAAAATACAAATCACAATTTTCATCCGAGATAATTTAAAAATTTACAGTTTACAATTTACGTACTTTCTTTTATAGAGAGTGACATAAGATTCTGCATTGATCGAGCACCGATTTTTCCCTCCAAAACGGGCGTTCTCCATTCTTTCGAGAATCCAGCGAACATTTTTTTTTTTTTTTTTTTTTTTTTCAAATAAGCCCCGATTAATTTAGCTTTCTCCGCGGCCAGTATTAAAAAGTCTTACGAATGTAATATTGCACAATTGCCAATCGAGGGCGCGCGGAGAAAAGGGCTTCGAGAGAACGAGAGGAAAAAGCGGGCTATATACGTACGCGATAGCACGCGCACCCGAGCCTGGAGAGGCATTCGTTCGAATCGAATCCACCATATATATATATAATATATCTCTCTCCCTTCTTTTTCCGCTTCTTTCTACCTCTTTTGTTTTTCACTTTATCTCTTTTTTTACTCCTATATAAAACCAGAACGAGAGAATATTCGTCTTTTTTCGTTTATATCGTATGAATATATATATATGTATGTATAAGTATATATATTTATATGTATATATTTATATACACGAGTCAAAATATTAGCATTTAAAAAGTTAAAAATATACTTTGCAATTCGCGCTCGCGATGGACCTATACAACGTTTTTATTTAATCCTCGTCTCTTTCACATTTTATTTTTTTTCTTTTATAATTAAACCTTGGGAGAATCCGTTTCCTCTATTTAATCGTTTTCTCTCTTTCTCTATACAAATCCCACGCGCCTTTAGCTTTATCTTTTACCTTTGTCTTTGTACCCCATTCGCCCCCACACACAAGCTTTTTCCACCCCCTTCCCCCTTCCTCCTCATTATTTATCTGAGCGTTTGTTTCGATGAGACTTGATATAATTTGAGCACATTAGGATTTTGTAATTGAATTTTCCGTTTAGACCTAAGTTTGTAATCGTCGAAAAAGTTTATCTTTACGACCCCCATCACTAAAATAAGTATTTTATGTATACGTACATTCACAATATAGACCAAGTTGTTTGTTTACGTTATACGTTACGGTGATTTATCTTTAGTTTTTTTTTTTTTTGTTAAAATCGATTTGTTAATCCACACTCGTACACACCTATACGTATGTAAGACAGCTACACACATACCCACATATGAAGTTAACACACAGTTGAGCGTTATTTTCTCAATCAAACGTATTTTCGCAGTGCTATGCGCGCAACGTCCGTTGGGACATTTGTTTGTCTTGAATTCCTTTCCCGCTCGGAAAAGAAAAATTAGTCGGATTTCGCCGTGCAGCTCACGAGAATCGAAAGAAACTAAAAAGCAGCCGAAAGACTTTGCTCCTAAAATTGTGCGTTTTTTGCTCAGTCGTATATAGAAATTTTTCGCCTCCTTGAACGTTATACATAAACATCATCTTTGGATTGCATTTAGTCTTGAGCGTGTCTCGAGCGGGAAAATCCATCGGCTATCGATAGACTCTATAATATTACAACGTATGCCGGCCGCTCGACTATCTTTGCGCTATTAAAGTGAGAGGCGCGAGATAGATCGAGGAGCGCTCAAGGCTCCACGTTCCTTTAACAAACATATATCTGTTGACGCAGAGCAAGGGACGTCCTTACCTTATACAGCTTTCAATAAATTATTCTACGCTGGAAGTAAGAGTTTCTCTTTTAGCGGGAGTAGGAGGGATGTGCTGGAGCGTCCCTTATCCACAATCACCGTCTGCTGCTGCTGCTGCTGATTGCTGTGCTGCGCGAGGGTACTGGGGCGATGGTAATGGTGGCAACGAGTTGCGTAATAGTGAGGGAAGTGATGACGGTGGCGATGATGGTGGTGATGATGATGGACGTAGTGATGATGATGACGCTGCGCCTGCTGGCACCACTGTTTTCATTGAGGCTGCTGTGGCTGAGGGATCGTCGAGTGCTGCTGTTGCTGCTGCTGCTGTTGCTGATGATGCTGCTGCTGCTGCTGCTGCTGCTGCTGGTGTATGTTGCCCAGGACACTCTTGATGGCGGAGGTCTTGAGGAGACGCTTAAGCATACCGCTGGAGCCGCGATGCTGCAGGCTCTTGTGGGTGGTGAGCGAGTTCTTGGTGCGGTAGCGGCGATTGCAGAACTCGCAGACGTAGAGCGTGTCCGACTGCTCGTGCTTGTCCTGAAAGTGGCGCTTGAGCGAGTAGTAGCAGGAGAAGGTGCGCCGGCAGTAGGGGCATTCCTGAGGCTCGTTAATGCCGCCTGCGGTGGGCGGCGGCATCCGGTACACGGCTAAGGGAGGCGTCGCCGCCGCTGCTGCTGCTGCTGCTGTTGCCGCTGCTGCTGCCGCCGCTGCTGATGCTGCCTGTTGTGGCGGAGGCGGCGGTGCTACTGCCACGGCGTGGTGCATCCCGTTACCCGTACCTGCAATCCAGAAACAGGAAAACAACGTTCACACGGTCACTTGGCCAGGGACATCCCCCCAAGAGTCAGAGCACACCAGCCGCAAAACACCGGTTATTTATCCCGAATGAGCGCACGCTAGATTCCGTGCATGCGTGTTAGCACTGTTTGTCACACTATCGTTTCTTTCATTCGGATTGGCACTATTATCTTTGCTTTTTATGGACCGTTTACTTTTTTCAAGCTTATTAAAAGTATTGATACTGATAAGAGTTTTGCAAATTACTGAATATCGATGCAATTTTAAAATATGTTGTTATGCCTTTGAAATTACTGCGATTTTCAAGAGAAAAACTACAAAATTTATTAAACATTATAGAAAATGAAATAAAGGATTCAAATTTTATCGTTTACAGGGCTATTAACAGTTATATAATTATTTGAAATTAATGCAATTAAAATCTAATGTCGATTAGCAAATATACAACAATGATTTTTAAAAGTATGATATGTAGCAATAATGCACATCTATCTTTATAAATGTATTAATAATTCGAATGAAAGATACGATCGAAAATATAATTAAATGTTAATAAACAAGATTATTAGGAGAATTAGATCATTTGGTTTAATTAATCCTCTAAAACGAAATTATTATGAATAAATATTCTTATAGCGATAGAATAATACATAATTATCGTTTATAAAAATAAAGAGAAATCAAATGGTAATCAAGATTGAGTAATCTACTAAAAAAAAGTTATTTCATAGTATTAGACCTTCGTTTTAGAGGATTAAATTAAAAAAGAATAAATTATTGTAAATAGTAATTCTAGTATCATTGATCTGTCATTACTTCAAAAAATCCCATCGAAGCAACCTCTATTCAAATCTTAATTATTTAAGCGCAAAAAAAGAAAAATAAGAGGTTAATAGTCGGTTAGTGAATCATTTTATAATAGGATTAATACGAACTCCACACATTAGACTCCAAAAAATATGAAGACCATTTTTTAAACCGAAAATAGTAGCATGCATTAAAGGATTACCGTTAAAAGATTGTTGCAATATTTATAAATTATTTTGACAAAAATAAATATTCAGGATCAAACAATATTGTACATATTTTTTTTTAATATTTACGTGTGTAGTTAAGTCTCGAGCAAGGATAATAAAAAAAGAATATACAAATTTAATTGGGAATCGATCTGTAAAAAATAGTACTAAGGTATTACAATAATACTCATATTAATACTCAGCATGCACACAACAGCGAACATCAAAAGCCAATTTAAAGAGAAACATTACAAAAGCAAACACAGATAATCGACTACAAAATAAACAAACACATAAGCAAACGTAATGAAACAGGAATAAAGGAGGGAGTTAGTAACTTGTAAAATAAAAGAAAAAAAAGGGGGGGGGGAATAGTCCTGGATTAGTGGAAACCTGAAGCTTTTTTTTGCGATCTTTCGAGCCGACGTGTTATTTCGCATTATCGTGCAATATGGATTCGCCAAGCCCACCGAACTCGAGAACGACTAGGAAAAAGTTTTCTTCTTCAGATATCCAGGGAAAGCGAGGGAACTTTTGTGATCTTCACATTATGATTAAAGGAAAAGGGAAAATTCATTTTGCTGTCAAGAATAAATATGGAACTCCAAACTAAATTGTGTTTAGCAATAATCGGCGCAGTTCGTTCTCGAGTGATACGCTGCGGTCAAACTTCGGCCAAGAGAATTTGACAGACAGGAAGAGACGGTTCAATGACCCCGATAAACCGACAGGCGTTTTAGGGACGTAGGGGAGTAGAAATAAATTCGAGCCTTAGAAAAGATTTTGGATGGTTAAGGTTAAGATGTTATCTAATCGTGCTAAATCGTAAAATTACGAAATTTAATATTTTTTCTCTTCAACAAACATTTTTTTCTAAATTTCGAAATCTTACTTTTTTTAAGATGTGATGTTTGTAAAAAATGTTTTTATTACACTTACGAATAGCTGAATAAAAATGTTATCAAATTGTTTTTTAAAAACTAAACATGACAAGAAAATATTTTTATATTTTTTGAATTTAATCATTTAAATTGACAAAAATTTACTTATAAAAAACTGTTGTATGAAAAAATTCAAAAAGAACATGAAAAATTTAGTGTGTTTGAATTTGAGAAAGTAAATAGTAAGTGTGAATTAAAAATAAAAAAGTTAAATATAGTGATGATAAAAGAAAAAACATTTCGCGCTACATGCAGATCCCATAAAAAATGTACCCAAAACATTAAATGTTAACAGTAAGATTAATAAAAAGTCTTAACAATTATACCAGGTATAATAAGATAAATAAAACAAGAATAATAGAATAAAGCTAGCTAAAAAGAAAATGAAGAAAAGATATGTAAAAAGAGTTTGATTAGTAAACGGAAGTCACAAGGTCGCTTCGATGGGTCAAACCAATAGTTTTGTCCCTTGGTATTAAAAATGTTCTTATTAGGAAAAAAGCCCGTATAGTATTTTATTGAAAAGGTAAAAAAGTAAAGCTAATGTCAATAAAAAAGAATAAAAGAGAAAGAGATTTGAAAAAGAGTTGTCGATGAATTGTTAATAAATTGGTGAGATAAAAGAGAATAAAAGAGGGTTGTTGTGGGTTTGTTTTTAAATATTGTGTTGTTTGGTTGTTGAGTTGTTGAGTTGTTGAGTTGAGTTGAGAATGGCGCCCTACCTTATCTAAACCTTCAAAAGAACTTAATGTCAATGTCGCCGGGCCTGCTCTTATGATAGGTATAGATATGGGTCATCAGGGAGTTTCGCGAGCAGTAGACCCGTTCGCAGATGACGCATCGGTACTCCTCCTGTCGTTCGGCGTGCTTGTCGGCCACGTGGCGCTTGAGGGATGCTTTGCTGCAAAGCACCTTGCCACACAGCTGGCAGGTGAAGAGCTTCTTCGCCGACGGCGTGTTCAGGGAGTTGAGCGTCAGACCTGGCATGGAGGCGAGCACTGAAACACAACAATGCACCTCATGCAGCAACCCCACACACTTACCTACCACCAACATCTCTTTCTTTCTTTCTTACTTTCTTATATACTCTCTTTTACTATGCCGCGCGTCGTATACTTTCTAATTTCTATACTCTTATGTACATCCTAAGGGACTAAGCGTGTCTCCGCCTCTCTCGCTCTCACTCTCTTCCTTCCTTCCTTCCTTTCTCTTACTTTTCAACTAAATTTTCATGTCAAAAATAACCATACCATTCAACAACTAATTCAGAAATTCAACTATATTCACTTTTCATTTTACAACTTCACCATCATGATGATTTAGCATTACATTTGCATAAAACTCATGTGACTATGTAAAATTAGAGTATATTCTTCAATCAAAAAAGCTACATTTTATAAATATATATATTTATAATAAAATTTCTACCATCAATTTGAATACTTTTAAAATTGGAGATATTGGAAATATTAAAACTGTTCCACTATAAAAAGAAACTTTATAATTATGACGCTACTCCATATCATTCATATTATTTTTCATTTATTTCTACTGCTCATTCGCTCAACGTTTTCACCAGAGGCAGACACGCACACGAGTGACAGTAAATACTGCTATAAAATAAGAGACAATATTTTTCAGCTATCAGTATGCTAAAAGTGTCGCACAATCCTTTGCCAACAATTTTCGCATAATCAAGTTCAATTCTCAATTATACCTCAATTTCTGAATTTTGTCAACTTGTTGAAAAAAAAATGTCAATAATAAACCCAGGGAATAAAAGCCAGATCTCGAGATTTCAGAACGGTTTAGAGTTAGCGCAATGCTCATTCACGCTTGAATGGTCGCGTTAAAAAATTTGGGATTTCGGCAAATTACGACGCGAGAATCTCAACACGAAAGCCTCTCAGCCCCTACGAGCGAACGCGTTTTGCGTCATCGTTTTGTCATTGCCCCTTATATATACAATCCTTCCTCTCTCTCTCTTACTCGAGCGCGCGGGCCTATTCAATTCAGCGGGAATTGAATTCGAATCGCGAGGACGGGGATCGCGGCGTTGAGATAAAGACGAGAGTTCGTGCGTCGGTCGCGAGATGAATGTAACTCGGGCATAAAAGGTGCACACGCGCGCACGCTACCCGAAAAAAAAATAAATAAAAGCGCCTCTTTTTCTCTCTCTCTAGCTCTCTCAGGCCGTGAAGCGCGCGAGTGCAGAAATTTCGCAAATGAATAGAAGATGCGCGCCCGAGCGCTTCTTGGATCGCGCTTGAGGTGGAGAAAAGAAGAAGGATACCGAGTGAAAAAGAGAACATCATCGTCAATGCGCGCGGTCGAGCTGAGAATCGCGCGAATCAATGCAGTAGGAGAGAGAGGAGGGAGCAAGGCTGGGTAAGTTTCTTCTTCTTTAAGAAGAAGCGCTGCACGCGAAGCTGAGCAGGGGAGCGGGAGAAGCGTTTTATTTTCTGTATATGGAGAAAAATGTCGCGGCGGGCTTTCACTCGGCTGCCGCTGCGGGCGCGCCGACGAATCAAACGTCAATAAGGTGCAACGTCTCATTTCAAAGTCGTTAATTAAAAGAAGGCTCGGAAATAAGGAGGAGACGAAAATGTATATAGAGAGGCCAGAAGAGCCGCGCGCAGCCGAGCGAGAGCAAGAGAAAGGAGCGCGCTGGGTGGCTGTGTGCGAGAGTGGGAGAGAGAAAAAGAGAAAGAGAGAGAGAGAGTCTGTAAGAAAAGGAAGGAAGGACTTAGAATATCGCCGGTGCACTTAAAGAACTTGAATAGATAATGTCGTTCGTTGCGGGCTTCTTTATTTTTTTTCTCCACGGAGGGGGTTGGGGGAGTGAAAAAGAAGGAGGGTTGGGAGGGAGGTAGAAGGGAAAAAAATTTTTCTATATAAGACGGGCCCCGGCGCGCGCGTCTCCTCTGCCTTTTCTTCTTGGCTTCGCCTTTTCGCCTCCTTAACATCGAGGCGCGGCGTCGGCGGCGGCTGGATTCGCTCATTCATTCTCTTTGGAAAATTGCTCTTTATCCAATTTCTCAAGTCGTGTCTCATTAAACTTCAGGCGGAAAAGAAACTGCGCCGCTTTATATAAACGCGCACAATGAGAGTGTGTAAATGGGGATGGGGCGGCGGCGGCGACGCGACGGCTGGCTGCTTCTGCTGCTGCTGCTGCTGCTCGCAGTTCATCGTGATGGGATTGGTTTGCGTGACGAAATAATGCGAGAAAAAAAAATAATACGAAAAATAAGGAGCGAGAAGGAGGAATGATGGTCTAGGGAGAGCGGGACGGGGATATACATATAAAGATACTGCGGGATTCATACGTATAAGGGAAGACAAAAAAAAATGAGCGAGCGAAACGACAAAGAAAAAATAAGACATTCACAAGTTGAGTTGTTTGTTTTAAAAAATGTATATAAATAAGAGCGAGAAGGAACTAACAAAATATAAAGGAGTGTAACGTTGAAAAAATAAAGACACGCATATACGCAAGAGAACACAATATAGCGTCTCGTTTAACGCGCGAAACATGAACTCGTTAAGGAAAGCACTGCACAGGGGAACCTCACCACCTTCTTCCTCTCTCATCGGCGCTCGTTGAGGCGTGATGGATGTGTGTAGATAAAAAAAAAAAAAAATTATAAGGCGATGTAGAAAAACACATATAGAGCATTCTGTAGGAAACACTTAAAGCATGCACTTCTTTGGCGAGAGATCAAAGCGTGCGGACTTTCCGTCTGTGTGGCTTTTTTTCGATCGGGCTCGAAAAAAATTTTCTGTGCTTACGAAACATTGGCTGCAAGCTGCGAATGCAGCAGTTTTGTGCACTTTGCACATGTGCCAGAAACAAAAAAAAACTTTAAACACAACGGAAAGTTTTATCGCAGAAATCTCTTTTTTGTATAGACACGCACACGCGCTCTTTCTTACGCTGTTAAGGGAGTCAAAAAAAAAAAGAAGACATGAATGAGTAAGATATACATACTGAAAAGGTCTACGTGAGGTCGAGAGAACGGAGACATTTTTTATATATGTATAAATATCTTAATATTTTGCTATTTAATGACAGGATCTTTCGTAGTCGTCGTCTGGATAAAGTTTTACTCGTACACTTACCTTGGCGCTGAAAGGAATCTGCATCATATTTATATTTCTATTTTGCTTACCAACTAAATTTCATTATACGCATTATATGATAAAGTAAAGGTTAAAGGTTGATGGTTCAGGAATGAATAGGGGAGTTGACTAAAAATAAATGAAAAACACATTGCGAAATTATTAAACCAAATAGTATACATTTCTTTGTAGAATATAAAAGTGAAAATATATTAAAATGCATTTGACATAGCTTACGTCAGCAATAATAATAAAAATAATAATAATTATAATAAAATAATCATATAATAATAATGATAATAATAATCAATAAATATGTAATATAACCAGAACACCTTGGCAGATAACAATTAATATTTAAGCAAAATAACGTAGCGATTTTTGTTTCTTTTTTATATATATTCGACTCGAAATAATAAAAAAAAACAATTTTTCACATACGCGAGCAGCTGCGTTATAACGAAATATATATTTATATAAACGAAATTTATTCACGCGATTTATGTTTTTGATTAATGAAGTCGCTCGGCTCGTTAATTACAATTTAAAACACAAGTAAAATTTTCTCTCGGTGTCAGTCCTGTTATTTGTTATACGTTTTGCGAATTAGCGATGATTCGATCATCAATAATTAGAAAATATTAGGTTAAAATAAAATTGTTATATCTGTTCTGGATTGTGCTTATAGCGCTGCGTGGATTATGGAGTGTATAAAAGTGCAGTTAAAAAGAAAATACCTATTATACATTGATTAACATATGCTATTGTAAGAACAAAAAAGTGAAAAATGTGCCATATTTTTTTTTTGTTGCGCAATCACGTATATCTATAGTTGCTATTACGTATTTTTATGGATAATGCGTGTGCCATGAAGCTATGTAAATGTGTATGGTGTGCGTGTACTTATCCCCCGACCATTCGCTATCGCGCACTATATGATTAACAAAAAAAAATTAAAAAAAAAACAGCTGGAAGCGAAGAAAACATAATGAAAATTATAATCTGTGCTCGAATGTGATACGGTTACGTGTATGCACTTGTTCACCGTTCGTTTGTTTAATTTTTTGTTCGACAAATTCTAAAGAAAATCGCAAATTTTGGTAGTTGCATCGGGCCACCTCGGAGTCTCTTTCTCTCTTCGATCAATCGCGAGTTAAATAAAAAAAACACTTCAATATAATTCGCAGTTCTCTGCTACGATGCGTGTAAATCTTATTTTCGCTTTTTGGGCTTATATATCTTTTCTTTAAAAAAACTCTTTTTAACTAACGCATTAGGTACTTTTCGTTAACAGTTTGGTAACATCAGTCAAACCTTAAAAATCAGTCCAATCGTATACTTCGACTAATTAAGAAATATAATTTTACGCGATTCAGTCCAATTCAGTCGTACGACGAAATAATAAAAGTACGAAAAAAATCACGAATTTCATTTTATATATATAATTTAAAGTGACGATTTTTCAGTCTTTCCGTTTACATTTTTTTTTTCTAAATAATTTTAAGAAAGAAAGAACGCGTTTTATCGTCGTATCACAGGCCAATTACGCGACGAAGTATATTGTCGACTTTCTTTCTCTTAAGTCCAACGACAAGACGCGAAGAACATGCTCGAATTTTATAAATTCACATTCATCTGTCCCCGCATATAAATAATAAAAGTAAGTTCCACGAAAGAGCAAATCTCGTTAACACAGAAAAAGAAAGAATAATGCAACGAAGATACTAAATCAAAGAAAATAAACTCAAATATAAAATCTCTACTAAATAATTATATAATTTGTAATTAAATATTCCATTCGATTTATATTAATTTCATTAATAATTTATTATTTTCATAATAATAATGCGCCGCCCAGCAACCGGGTTTGTGCAGGTGACAAATAATTCGCATTATGTTATTTGGCCATTTTTTACAGTAGTCACGATATAATAATTGTCAATTTTTTCTTTATACCTTTCTTTCTCGCTCTCTCTCACTCTCTTTCACTGTTCCTTTCCTTTTTTTTTATTCATGCCATTTCTATGTCGCCGTTGATTCTTATATACGTTTAAATATATACTTTATCAATATCAGTTCTTTCGTTACCTCATCACACTTGACTACCATAAATATTTTTTTTATCGTTCATTATTCTCGTAATTTTAATTTAAAGCTTCTTTCTTTACATCCGTTCCGAATTACTTTTAAAGTTCTATAAATCGTCCTTCTCCTACCTCGTTCGTGCCTCTCGACTCGCCTATTTCCTATATACGGGCCTCTTACAAATCCCTTATCAACTTGCTCCGAGACGAACATAATTTTGACAGCCTCAACGTCGTGTATACACCTTTAATATATATAATATATATATTTATATACTTTTTATATATAAAAAAAAAATCTTTGTGTACAATCCCACGCTAAAGTAAAAATATATAACACGCTTTAGGCGAAATGCGACTACTGCGTTTAAACTCGTTCCAAAAAAAATTATTGGAAAGCTGATACATTCTCTTCAACTTTAATATTGCACGATATTTAAATTAATCAAAAATGAAATTTCAAGTCAAAGTTAAAGTAATTAACTGGCATTCTCGAAAAATGAATTAAAAATTATAAAAACATTATCAACCTTCTTTTAAAATAATGTTTCCAGTGTATATATAAAACAATAGTTTTTAAAAACATATAACGCGTTACGAAAGTAAAAGAGCGCGCAAATTTTTTTCCATTAATTTTTTTTTATATGGTTTTCGTACCCATTTCCGTCCGATTGAATCTTAACGTTTATTCATTCGGGCGTGGCCTTGAAAAATATGTGCGAGTCGGAGCGTTTAATTGAACGTATTGTTTAATTTATTCTATCATAGCCTATCTATAAACGTGTGTGTGAGTGTGTATGTATATTATGTGTACGCGTGTATGTATAGGAGTGTTAATTCATGTAAGTGGCAACCTCGTTATTGGGTTGTATGTGTAGTCGTACGCTGTATTATTTTTTTTATTTTCTTCTTGTTTTGTTTCGTATAAATATTATTCAGTATGCCTGCCTGTAAAATATATATATAATCATAGTCGCACTCACGTCCTCAAGTCGTTCAGACGATTGTGAATTTGTTTATGCGACGGAACCTAGCCTGCCTAGAGTTCATCCTTCGGATTTCTTTTTCTTTTTTTCACACTTAAAGCCTTCTTGACGTCCTATTTCATGTTTACTCTCTCGAATTATCAAAAAATTTTGTCTTGATTAACAAATCACTTATTTTCATTATGTAACAACGAAATTTTTACTTTGTCGTTGTTGGACTTGTTTTTTTGTTTGTAAAAAGATTGTTGCAAACTTACTTGAAATTGGTGAAATTGCTGTTTCACATCAAGAAGGCTTTTCATGTGGGTGGCTTATCAAAGTTCTACTAAAATATAGGTATGTATGCATGTATGTATATCATATGCAATCAGCTATATGTATATGCGGCTAATATAATCCATTTATTACATTTTTATCTGTCAGTGCTTAGTGGACCGTAGCTTTATCTTTCCGTTCTCTCTCTATTATTATTATTATTATTTCGTTTGTGGAACTGCCATTAAATCTTTTTTCATATTCATTCACGACTTTTCATCTCGATTTGACAAAGCAAAAGATAGAAATCTCGGAAATTTTTGCAGAAAAATAAACTCGCGCACGACGCTTTTAGAGTCGAAAAAACACTTCCCTTAGATAGACGCTGCTTTAACTCTTCTCTGTGAGTATTACGAAATTAATCGAAACTAATTAGCTGTTCTTACTAAACAGTTGAAAAGATGTGTTTTTTTTCAATATAATTACGACGACTTAGAAAAAATAACAAAAACTGAAATGTTTTGATGTATAAAAAAAATTTATCTTTATAATTTTTATATATACCTTTACTTTAAGATTTATTCTTAACAAAATTGCACATAAAAGTTTACTTTTTATTTAACATTAAAATATAACATAACCTAAAACATTCTAAAAATAATAAAGTAATTAAAAATCTAAAAAAAAAGATGAAAAAACACAAATTTTCAACTGTACTTTCCGGATTAAAAAAAAAAATTAGTACCAGAGATTGGCGTAATGAATCGATAATACAACTTTAGATTTTTGTAAATTATAAATGCCTTTTATCTAACGCTAATAAAGTTTGAAAGGTAATGAAGGTACTTTTTGTAAAGCCCTGTATTCCACCGTTAAAACAAAACGAAAAAACATTAATCAAACGCGGGCGCTTATACAAAATACCCCGCTTTTAAAGCATTTACTCTTTTAAATATGGAATGAATATATTAAGATAAAATATATTATATATTTCTATATATATCATTGCATCTTCTATCGCGAGTTCTCGCGCGAAGTGACAACGCGACGGTGGGTATTCCTAAACGCAACAAAAACAATTCGACAAACCGAACCATTCCCGCCGATTTTTCAAATCTCTCCAACAAAGACGAGAAATATGCGATTCAAAAGTATAATATATATAAAAAAATCTATAAAAAATCTTTCGCAAACTTCCACGAGTCATTCTCACTTCGCGACACAGGCCTCTCAATGGTTACTTATTTTGTTTACTTTTTTTTTGTCTCCACCCCTTATCCCCTTTTTACAATTAAGTTTTCGAAACCTCTTAAAAATCTTGAGTCTTGTATTTTTCATAATAACGTTCGCGCAGTCTTTTTTCTAACATTTAATGTTTCATCCTAAAAGTTACTTGGACGATGGCGCGTCTTCGACGCTTGGAAGTTTCTTTCAATCTTTCACTCTTCCTTTTGTTTATTTTATCATTTTTTTTTCTTTTAAAGAGCCTAACTAAGATAGTTCGTAATTTAAGCAGATTCACGACGATCCCGGTCTTTGTTTTGTCGGGAAAGTGTAAGCAAAAATCTTTTTTTATTTCTTTCCTTTTGCTCTCCACTTATTCTCATATAGCCTTTATTCTCAATTTTAACTCATTAAACTCGAAAATCCGCTTCCTCGCGCTACGACGGAAAAATTAATTATTGACAAAAGAAAAATTATCGTCGATCGTCAAGGAACTACTGAGCGCTCAGACCGTCATGATCGCCGTGAGGTTGAAAAAAATCCGTTTTTATACATTGTCAACCTCGCGTAAAGAGAACAGTTTCGTCGAAGAGTGCAAGGTATTATTTATATATAACAAAACGAGAGAGTGCAAGACGAGTTTGACTCGTCGTTTTTATTACTTTTCATTTTTCGTCAGTCGACTATCGTTTTGGCCATTACGTTATTTTTTTTTTTTTTATTCATCGGGAAATATATCTCGCGCATTCCCCTTTTACAATATACCCATCGAAATAACAACTTATCATTTATCGTCGCAATAAATTCGCCTAATCGCGGGCACCTATAACAACCGATAAAATTCTTATTTAGCTCATCGCATTGTCTTTCTCTACAATTGCCATACAGTCAGTCCACGTTTTTTTCGTTTTCACGTCTTCTCGTATATAAACACGTACCGGAACGCCTTCGGTCCTGCTTATAAACTCGAAAGCTCATCTCGTCTTCCATCGTTACTTTCTCGATCTCGTGTTCAATTTACCACCGATTTGGAAGCACTGTGTATTGTTTTATTTTTTCATATTTTTTTGTTTGTTAGTTTCTTTCGTTCTCACCTTATCATCGTTTTACTTTTGTATTGTATTCGTTACGAGAATTTGACAGGCGCGACAGCATTACACGAAAGAAAATATATATAAACGATCTTCGCGCGGATCTCGCACCGTCGACGAGTCAGATGTGTCTCGCATTCACTGGGGGGGAGAAAAATCTGGTCCGTTTTGGATTTTCCTTACCGTCAGGCAGGCCCCGCGCTTTCCTTCGCTCCTCGCAGCTGAGGCGCAAGCAAAACTCTTATATAAAAATCTACGCTAACCGCATCGTTCGAAAATAATCGGACAAGAAATTTCGGAAAACCGCTCAACAAATTCGCTTAACACTGGGCGAGCCTCCCGAGCGTGAAGGAAGAAAAAACCAAGCGGACCCTCGCGACAAACTCAAAATCGACGAATTTTTATAAAAATCTACAGCTAAATCAGTATAAAAAATATAAATTTTCCGCTCTATCGTGTCAATAAATGAAAACGCGCGTCTACTTTCTCTCTCTCTCTCTCTCTTTCTCTCTTGCTGACACGTACAACAACATCGTGTCGCGTTATAATAAAGTCCGTCCGACTCGTCCGCGGCGAAAGTCACTCGACAGCCCTTGTACATATAACTCCGTTTTCGTCCTAAAAAACGCTATACACATAATAACCGACGGAAGTGTCGTTTCGTATTCTTCGCATCTCCTCTCTTTTTTTTATACACGCGCTATAACAAGCCTCTAAGCTCGATCCTTTTCTTTTTTTTTTTTTTTTCATCTTTTTCATGCGGCGCAGCGTGTTTTACACGGGCCAGCTGGCTAAGCAGAAATTCGAATGCTGGGCTTTTTTTTCATGCATTGTCGAAGGGTTTGCCCAATTTTCAAAACCGTTTGTTCAAATAGTTCGCATGACCACTCTAAAATATTTAGCCTAGATAATTTCACGCAATTTTCTCAGTCGTTAAATAAATATCACATAAACGAAAGATTGTTTTGATTGCTCGAATCGTTTAGTTGTAGTCAACTAAAAATGAAAGACGTTCACTGCGAAAGTGATAACGCGAACGCGATTGCCAATATTTATGTAGTAAGTACATAAACCCCTTAACTAATTAAATTTCCCACCTAATTTTCTAATTTAAAACTTACCTAAGTCGGTCAAATCAGTCTTTCAGTTTACAAAAATTAAAAAAAAATTAAAAAAAAATTAAAAAAAAATTATTATAAAACCTCGTTCCTCGGAATTCGAATTAAAAAATAAAGCTCCTTTTGGAGTAATCATGCCAACTCGCGATGCCTGCAATTATCTTCGATTTCTGCTTAGGAATTAATTCCGGTTGGGCGCCAGAGTGGCTATTGGTGGCGCAGTAGCAGGGGTCTGCTGCTCGGGCCTCGGGCGCCGGCGCCTCGGCCGGCCAAGCTCTATTTCTGCCGCCGATGGTAGATGCTCTTGTGGTTGTTGAGGCTGTTGAGCGTCCTGAAGACCTTGTGGCAGAGGGCGCAGACGGCGCTGTTGAGCGGCGAGAAGTGCTGCTGCTCCTTGTGTCGTTTTAACGTCAGCTTTGTGGACAGGGTCTTGCCGCACACGTCGCAGGTGTAGCAGACGCCCGGCGGCAGCAGACTACCGTGCAAAGGGTGCGACAACCGCATAGCTAGGATCGCAGAGGGCGGTCCTTCATTCATTCCCGGATTCAATGTTTTTTTTTTTTTTTTTTTAATTTTAATTTTATTTTAATTTAATTTTTTTTTCCAAATTTCCAATCAAAGTTACGCGGCAAAAATTATTGAATTCGAGTGATTTGATTGATCGATTGTGATGCAGCGAGCCAAACACGTTTGTATCATTAAATTTATTGTTTTCAGTTAGAGAAACAAAAAAAAAAAGAAAAATAGCGTTATAAAAAAAAAAAAATAGAAATTGATTTTTTTTCAAAATTTACGTGATGTGAGTGGTGGTGTGTAGTTATTTAGTTTGTTTTCAAAGTTTCATAATTTCCGTTACGAACCAATTATTGCGGCCGAGTAGGAGATAGTTCCACGTGTCGGATGGACCCCCAGCACAAATCCACGTTCGTGAAGGTAGGTAGTAGTAGAGGTACACACAGAACAATGACGAACCAGAGCACGTATAGCCGAGCGAGCGACCGGGACCGGGAACAAACAAGAACAAAGATACGGCTGCCATTAATATTGTGGACACATTAGTAACGATGCTGGTAGCTTTTTCTATAGAAAGAGAGCGGGCGGGGGTAGAGCAAGTTAACAAAAAAAAAAAAAGTAAAAATAAAACAATGGGGTTCTGTAGAGCGGGCGGGGGGTTACAGGGGGGTTAAGAAAATAAAGTAAACGACATTTATTTTCGTATAAAAGATTGATTCTATTCTTTCTTTTTTCTTTTTATGTTCGTTTTAAATTGTTTTGCATTAAAAAAAAAAGAAATTACTCAAGAAAGAGAAAAAGACGAGAGACTAGTGGACGGATTGAAAAAAAAAGGTTCGTTTAATTCTAGGAAACGTTTTATTTCCGTCAACTATTGCTTTAATTACTTTTTGTTAAGTAAACATTATTGAAATACTGTATAATTACTTAAAGATGTGCACGCTTTGTCGTATTAATAAGAGACACGGGTCTTATTCAAGAAAGAGAGACAGACAAGAGGAAAGGCTCGGGGCTCTGGTTTGTCATTGATTATGGTAATGTGTGACTTTGTGTCGGCTTATAATATGCGATGACGGTGACAATAAAGATTAAATTAGTTTTTCATTTTTTTTTCTTTTTTTATTTCAACAATTTTTTTCTCCCGAATCACGGCACAAAAATTTGTGACTCGTACTCTCGCTCGATGGGAAAGCCAAATTAATTACATAATCTGAATGTACAAACAATAAAAATTGCTGCACGTGACGTGTGACAAAAAAAAAGGAATATAAAAATGATAGATTTTGAAAATTAAAATAAAACATACCATTCTCAATGCTTCCCCGGGCGTGGACGAGTGTAGTGTCTAATGATTAGGAGAATATCTAATTTTCCAATTCGTTCGTACAACACGTATGTATAATAGCGTGTACACGCAACTGCGCGCCCGAGCGCGGACGCAAGCCTTTTGTGACCGCGCCGAACGCGTAATTGCTTTTTTCACTAAAAGGGGGATGGGTATAAGCGCGTTCGAGTTCTATCCGTTTTCTTTCTTTTTTTCTTTCTTTTTCGGAAGTACTCGAACGCGAGCAGTAAAAAAAAAAGTTTGCCAATGTCCCGGAGGACAGCGGCATTAAGATACTCTGATCATAATTTCGTGTACAAAGATGACTTTTTATTTATAAATAATGAAGAGAACGGTGAGTGAGTACATAAAAAACGAGACGTGAAAAAATACGAAAAAAAATAATAAAATAAAATAACCTGGACCCCTCGAGAATTAAAAACGAACATTAGTAAACTGAGGTACAAAAAAAAGAGCTTATTTCTCTCTATTTACACGGCTCGACGGAGAGAGCAAACTCTCTGTAGCGCTTTCTTTTCGCTCTGACTGTCTTTCTCTCTCTTTCTCTGTGTATCTGGACAGGACCCAGAAATCGAGATTAAATCGCCTACTCTCTTTCTCTCTCTCTCTCTCTCTCTCTCACTCTCTCTATACATATGTATATATATATATATATATACTAGATAATTTCTTTTTCAATATTTCGCTTCTCATTGATACAACTCGCTATCTTTTATTGAATTCGGTTCGTATAATCTAGTATAATGTAGGCCGACCAGTATACAATTACAATAAACATTTGAAATAAAATAATACGGCGTAACAAGTTTGTATATGTATGTAGCAACACTGTCAACTGCGCTGACAAAAAACTATAAAATGCCTCGCAAGGTGCACAAGCCATAAATTTTCCGGTAAGTTATATACGCATTCTCGTCGCGACGCGCGCTGGAAACTTTGTGAATTTCGTCGTGCTCCTAAGGACGCTCTCTCTCTCTTTCTCTCCCCGTGCACTTGCACCATCATCTTCGCGCGCAGCGAAAGAAAAAAAATGACAACCACTGATTATACTTGAAAATAATTTATTATCGCGTGCGCGAGCGCATGACGTAATTTACGACGCTCCTTGACGAAACTTGCCCGGAGTTCAAATTTCGGCCCCTTAGATATACATATATACAAGGTACGTAATCGGTAAAAACTCCTGGAGGAGGCGAGGGGAAAAAAAAGGGTGCCCCTAATCGGCAACGACGACGGCGGCGACGCTCAACTTTCACCGGGCGCGCGGGACGGGAATTAAAAATTATTGCATCCATTATACAAGATCGCGAAGGGGACGCGTTTTTCCGGCTCGGCGATGATGTGAACGCGTGGCGAAAATCGATGCGATACGTACACATATACACAGACACGTCGTTTAGGCGTAAACGTTCCCTTTGTTTCGCTACTACTTAAAGTTTTTCCTGGTCGGTTTGTACTACGCGCATTATTGTAATTATTATAATTTGCACTCAAGTCTTGATACAACGTAAACTCCTGTCTGCTAGGCTAGTAGCATGGTTCTGTTTGACGGTTCGTTTATGCGAAATTTAATGAAAACTTATATAAGTACGGTAATTAATTTTAAAAATTATAAAAAAGAAACATCTAAATTTTTCTTAATTCTTAAAAAATTAATGAATTACACTTAAACTTTAAAAAACCGCAAATTTAAAAAAAGAATGTTCTTAATAAACAAAATACTTGATTAAGAAGTGCTATAAATTTGAACTCGATAAACTAAGTTTTAAAGATAATAATTTTAATTAAATTTTAAAATAATTAATTAGAAAAGGAGAACCGATACTCTTAAAAATAATCAACGCTCTCGTTGAACACTAGCTTCCCCCTTAATAAAACTATCGTAACTCGGCATTCAGCTTCGAAAACATAACTCGCATACTCTACAGCATACTAAATCGTTATAACTATATTTACAGAGTTGCAACGCGATGCGCTTATTACACTTAAAAATCTTAAACAACTACTAATTGAACTCTCTATGCGGAGGGGCGGAATCTGGCCTCCTTAAGACCTTACGACAGCAGGTACCGATATATAATAAGTAAGACTCAACGTGCGCTTTGCGAACCCTAAAAACAGTCTACCACCCGGATCTCGCTCTCCAGGCAGTAGCTAAGGCCGATCGCGCGCTCTCACGTAAGACGCGATTGCTGCTGCGCAAAATTCTGTTGCTGTTGTTGCTGCTGCTGCTGGAGCTGCTGTTGCTGTTGCTGCTCCTCCTCTTTGCGCTGCTGCTCGTTCTTATTGTGCTGGCGATGGTAGATGCTCTTGTGATTGCGCAGACTGTTGAGGCTGGAGTAAACCCTCTTGCAGATGTTACAGCTTGGCTCCTTGCTCGGCCTCGTGTGTACGTTCTGTATGTGCCGCTTCAACCGCGTTAGGGAGGTCAGGTTTTTGTTGCAGGGCTCGCATCGAAACTCATCGGTAGCCCCGCTGCCGGCCAACAGACCTGGCGGGCAGAACCAGACACACAATTTACTTTTCTCCCTTTTTTAAATCTTCGTTTGCGTTATTTTTTTTTTTTTTAGTGGGTATTGTTTTTTGTTTTGTTATTCTATGTATTTTTTTTGTTTGTTTTAGATTAAGCACTTCGAAGAGGGGAAGAAGAAGAGTAGAAGCGGTGGTCCGCAGATTCGGCATTCTTTTGCATTTTATCATCAGGCTTTTCTCGCTCTCGTTTCTTTCTCTATGCAACACGACAAATCTCTACAACTGCGTGCATTTGTCCGATCTTTGGCAGATAGGACAAAGTGTCTACATAGCTTACGGTTCGCCGAACGAGCGCAATGAATATCTCTCACTGGCATTCTCTCTTTCTCTTCCTCTCTCTCTCTCTCAATCTCTCTTTCTCTGTATTTCTCTCTTTCTTTCGTTTTTTGCATTTTTACTTTTTTTTATTACGTTCTCTATCGCTCTCTCTTTCCTTCTCTTGTTTCTCTAAGCCTCGGTATTATATATATTACTTTCGTCGCGTACGTAAATATGCAGTGCTGTTTTTGTTTTATTGCTTTATTTAGATGCGTGCGATTCTCTAGTAATTTATACATTCTACAAAAGTTTTGCCACCGACACCCCGAACAAGCTGTGCTCAACATTTGATGGTATTATTATTTTGGTATATATGCTTTTATCCGTCAAGCTGTTGAATTTTTTTTTTTTTTTTTGTTTCTTTTAGCTCCGTTTCCTACAGTGTATATACGGTTTTGATTAGCGCGTGTTAAGAACCATTCACCGAGCGCCTGACCTTATTTTCGTTCTGCCTGGCCCACCATTCAAGCAGCTTTCAAGAAGGATGATAAGTCTCTGTCATGCAATATTAAATCTTTATTCCGTTTTAGCCAGCTACCATGAATTTGTATTAATATTAAATTATTCAAATGCGATTTAAGTTACTTTAATAAGTATGCTAAAGGTATGTATATTTACAATGCTGATTAAATTGAAATTTGCTTTCGCGTACCGCTAGTAGTCGCGGGTGAAAGAAAAAAGAAGAAAAAAGTATCACGTAGGCAAAAATGATATGAAATGAATATCACTCTGCTAACAAAGACTGTTCGGATCCTTCTCAAAAGCCGCTTTTCACAATAATAGTAATAATAATAGTAATAATAATAATTATAATAATAATAGTAATAATTTAAATAAACGTAGAAATCTATTAGGTATTATATATAACTATATATCTTAGTTCATGTACAGAAGAGGTGCAAGCAATCCAAGAATCCAGCGACCAATCGAGAGCGGTGTCGTTAGTGTTTGTCAAGATCAAGTCACCAAGATGGATCCGGATGTTGATGCGATTATTATTTACAGCGTAAAGAGATAAATAGTGCATAGATTTGGTTTTAAATAATCGTGTGTATATAATGGGAGGTATATATAATATTTACAAGGTATGATGGGTTTCAATGTGACTGATGCGATGAAGAAGGCGGAATAGTTTTTTTTTTTACTTCTATGCACGTCTTTATTTTATTCGTGATGCTTGATTTAGAGATCATACATAGTTGGTATAAAAGTTGAAAAATGGTATTCGATTAAATAAAAACACGATGTGAGTTGTAGTGACCTGCACAACTGGTGTGCCGCTTTTATTAAAATTGCTCGATGAGTTGTCTCTCTCTCTGTCCACTTTTTTTTCATCGTAATACGTGATTGTATTTTAAAAAAAGTATTTCGAGAGCTCGATACACAAATGATGGTGAATCATTCATTTAAAAATATACAAGAAACGTGTAAAAACGAAATAACTCCTTGGTATGATTATCACGTGACAAACCAATGCAAATTAGTCGATATGTTAATGTGCAGTAATTTATTAAGTACGGTCCACACATCGATCTGAAGAGTTATATTAGTCTTAAATGAAAAATCCATTTGATCGCCTGGACGCTTTGAAAAATGTAGAGTCACGTAGAAGTATGAAATTGCAGTTACACGACTAGTCGTCCAGCGTTAAAACCTCAGTAGAAGAAGTTGAATGAGAGGTGCAGGGCGAAGGATTGAAATCCAGATTAATAACCAAGAGATTATTAGTTTCCATGAGAATGATTGAGACGAAAAATTGAAAGGTACTCTAGAGAGCCGAGCCGGAGCTTTCTCTAATTCTGTATCAGAGTTGTCCGCTCTTCATTATTACCCGGTCAGCGCTTTAATACAAGAGGCGGTAATTATCTTCCGCGTGTAGCACATCTGAATTTCAATCCCCCATTAGTGCTCCACATTATCCTATTTTTAGTCGCATCACGTCAGTCTATTAAAATCCGATTAATACTAGATTTCTCGTTAGCAATGAACAAAAAAGTCTCTCTCTCTCTGCACGATCAATAAGTAAGCTCCAATTGCTGTCCCTCGTGCTGCTGTTGCTGCTCCTTCCTCTCCCTCTTCGCGTGGTACTGGCTCTTGTGGCTGACAAGACTATTCCTGGACTTGTAGCTGCGCCCGCAGAGGTCGCAGGCCAGCGACTGGGGCACGTAAAAGTGCGTGTCTGCCATGTGTCTCTGGAGCGACCAGGCCCTGGAGAAGCTCTTGTTGCAGAGGCCGCAGTAGGTCCCGCTGCTAGCTGACTTCCTCGTCTCCGCGTGAGGCTGGTTGTCTCTTGGAGAGCCGACGGACTCCTGCACTATTTGCAGGCAGGACTCGATCTCGGTGATGGAGCCGGGCGAGAGCGGCTCGGACTTGAGGTCGATTTGCAGCGGATCGCCGCTGGTCTCGATGTCCTCGAATATATCCATCATCTCGGGCTCTTTTACAGATTTAGCATCGCAGGAGTGCCAAGCCCCGTCCTCCTCGGTGACCTCCTGGTCTGCAACCAAAGAGGAGGGGGCTCAGTCCGACTCGCTTTTTCTCTCTCTTTCGCTCTAGCTCTCTCTCTTAGGGGCGCGAGAGGCTCAGACATTCGTAGCATGCGTTTTTATGGTCTGATTGGCGCGCGTATTGCTGGCACGAGGTGCTTTTATTGCATCTTTGGCGGCCAGCTCGCGTTATTGCACGAGAAATAAATAAAGCGGATACATGTCATGCAGAGGGCGACAATTCAGAGATGGACGTATTTCAAGGAGTATTGAGAATGTAGTGTATATGCGAGGCCTCCGCTTCTCAAGCGATCATGTACATTTCCGAAGGAAAAGTATCCAAAAGAAGAAGAGATGATGGAAAAATAGTAAGAGAGGGAGGAGAGGAAAAGTAGCCGCGAGCGCTCGAGGCGCAAGTGAAGATGCAGCTTGCTCGAGCGAGCCGAGGGGAAAAGCAGCAGCGAGTATAAGGCTGGCTCTTTGGTGAAAGAGAGAGAGGCACGAGCACGTGCTCGGTTGCGCGCGCTTGCGCTTGCGCTTGCTCGTTTTCTAGTGGTGTAGGCAGAGGCAGAGTCAGCCGCAGAGCGCGCGCGCTCGTCCAAGGTCAAGTGAAAATGAGCGCGCACGCGGAAAGAGCCTCGGCTCGCGCGCTCGGCTTGCTCGTGGAAAAAACAGAGCGCCGAGATGTCAATATATATACTAGAGCGCCGGGCTACGCGCGTATTATATGTATATGTATATTGGATCTGTATATGTATATGGCCGAGAGCGAGAGGAAAGCGAGCGAGCGGCGAGCTTTAGTGGCTGCTGCAGTGCTTCTTTGCGGGATTTTACCCGGCCGGTTTCCCTGGCAACCGTACTCACTCTCTTTCTCCGCGATCGCTCCGTCTCTCTGTACTTTCTCTCTCTCTCTCTCTCTCTCTTTCTCTCGCTCCTATACGCGCGCTCGGTTTCTAAGCCCTCGGCAGCGCGCGCTGCGAGAGGGGAGGATACTACCTAGGATGCGTATTATTCTTAATAACCCTGCTCTCTCTCTCTCTCTCCCGCCCGTAGGGCTGTATTATGACTGATGTTGACTCTGAGCGAGCGAGCGCGCCTCTTTCCGTCTTTTCCTCTCTCTTTCTCTCTCGCTGCTGGCGCTCTTCACTCGCGATCGATAGACCGACTCACGAACAGGGAGAAAATATGACTGCCTTCCGGATTGGTTACCAGGGAACCTTAGAGAGCGAACAAACTTTTCTCTGCGCTAGGAGAGACTAAGAGAGAGAGGATGAGAGCTGCCTCTCCAAGAGAGCGCGCTTCGTCTTCTTCGCGTATATACCTTTCCCCCACCGATCGAGCCCTCCGCTCTCTTCCCCCTCCCATCTCTCTCATCTCATCCAACTTCTTTACTTCATGCTAAAATCGCATATTTATTTTTCTCTTTCTTCCTCCGCTCCTCTCCTCTTGTTAATTCTCGAGCTTCCCTTGCGCGCCTCTGCGGCCTCTTCACTCTCCTCATACATTTTTTTCTCCTCCTCCAAGGGCTTCAGTGATACATGTGCGCCCACCTGGCCCGTCTTGTGTATACAGACGCGCTTCGTTAGACTAATAACACCTCGCGATTTCGCCATTGTCTGCTCGATCGGCTGATACATTCCATTTGCGGGCTTTCGCAAAAACGGCAGCCGCTTTGTGGCGAATAGATGTATGATTGGCCGCGCTCTACCTTACATTAGTCTAAACATATGTGCGGAGAGAGGCAAAGCGATAGCGGTGATAATCCCTTGGAACATGATCGAATATACATCATTAGGATTACACTTCATTCGTCGAGCTGCCAGCTGAGCGAGAATCCCTCTCTTATTGTGCCTACTGATTGCAATCATATTTCCCGAGCGCCCGGATAAGCCAGCCGCCTATATAAGAAATCAAAGCGCAATTTACATCACTCATCCTCCTTCCTGCGTGCGTCTCGCGATGAAAAAAAAAAAAAGTAGGAAAGATTCTCAAATCGTTCCGCTCAACTTTCTTCTTCTTCCCCTTTCTCTCGTGGTCGCGATTCGCTATTGCGCAGCCTGCGGTCCGAGGTCGAGTCAAGTTCATCATCGATAATAGCCGAAACAGGCGAAAACAAGCTAGACTCGACTGCGTCTCGGCGATAACCGGGCGCATATCGTGGCTAATACGCTAATGAACGGCTTTTAGCGGCCGGCTATCAAAGCGCTCGTGATGACCCATAGATGGCCACACCGTTTGCCGAGTGCTTACGGAGTGTCTAAATCAGTCTGACGCCGATAACGCGTCTATCGGTTTTCATTGCCGAGTTTAATCCGTCGACGTGTCCGAAAAGAATTTTTTTAGTGAATCGTGAACTTTTCGAGCGCTTCGTACAAAGAGGCAATTTGCTCGATAAACAAGACACACTCTAGGCAAAGAAATACACACAGAGTTGAATAAAAGAGCGGAGGTATCGATCGAGGCGGCGGCCGCTTTAAAATTCCCCAGCTAAAGGGTATATCTTATCGCAATCTATCGTCTACTTTTCAGATTCTGCACGCGAGCGTTCGCTCTTTCATCGATTGCCATCCCGGCCGAAAAGAGCAGTTTCGGGCTGTATAGCCTCCCCCCCGACTCGTCGTCGTCGTCGTCCCACATAAAACTGGCATACAGCGAAACGAGATTATGCGCCGCTCATAAATAACAAAACTTTCCAAATTTCGCGATCCAAACAAGAGCCGCGGCCCCGCGCGCGCGCTGGCTATGCTCGCGATTTCGGAAAGAGCGGCAGATTCGAGCCGATAAATAACCCGATATCCTCTCCTGCGGGGCGAGCTTCTGCTTTCTGCGGCGTAGCCAATCGAAAAGAATCCAGGGGGGAGAAGGGAGAGAGAGAGAGAGAGTTGTACGAGCGATCGACACGAAAAGAGAAAAAGTCATATATCCCGGCGCGCGCGCGGCTCTTGGTATAGATACAGCAACACCCTAAGCTCTTAAAGCACTCGGGGATGGAGTTGGTTTCGCGAGCGAATTTGCAATATTCCAGCGGCGAACTACTTTGCCGTAAGTGTAATCAGTTATCTTTTCGAGCTGCGCGAGTCAATTTATTGTACAAGTTGTTTGCCAGCGATTGGCGGAGCTTCTTAACGTACCGAACTAGTTGCAGATCGCGCTCGAAAACAAGCAAAAAATGAATGTATATACCGTTAATCTTAAAAAGTCCTTTGAAAAAAAATTCAAATCCAGTTATCCTAAGACGCGCATCCGTCTAAGGGCGTCAAAAGCGCGGTAAAAGTCGACGCGACGATTTCACGCTCGCGTAATACACGAAATTCGAGGATGAGCACGTAAGTGGCTGGAGCGCGCGCGCGCGCAGCGTGCGAAATAAATATTTGCCCGGAGGCCAGGGGCGCGAGCTGCATTGCAGCAGCAGCCCTTCGAGCATATATACCTATATACGTAAATAGACGGCAAGGAGAGGAGAGGAAAGTAGCGCGTATACACACGTACGCACACGGCGCTATTTTTACACGAACAACTCCGGATCTTTACAACAGGTTACAGGCGTCGAGTTTTCTTGGGAGCGAGAGAAAGACGGAGAGAGAGAGAGATGAAGAGAGTGATGCAGGGGTCGCGCAAGCGAGCCGCAGAAGGGCTGCTTCTGTGCGCGCGCTGGCATTTTCGATTTTAAAAACAGCTTCCTCGCCGGCTTCTTTTCCTTCGCCGCGCGCGTCTTTCACGCTGACTTGCCACGGTGCATATATATACGCGGAGGAGAGAGAGAGAACAGCTGTCTAAGAATAGAGAGCGGAGAGAGAGATGGAAGTTGCCTTTTTATCGAGGTGCTGCTTCTTCGCGCTAGAAACGCCAACTTTGTAAATTTGAATTTGAAATCTCGGGGATGGAAAGTTATGTTTTGGCGACTTTGGCTTGAGACGAAAGTAAAGTGGCAAGCTGCTCGAGGAAAAAGTTGGGAGAAAAAAATTGCGCTCCCGTAAAGTGGCTCTTTCTGGTTTTTCGTTTTTTCCGTCGATTGGTATAAGCGAAATGAATAATTAGATGTTAAAAACAATATTTTCCGCTTTATTTCCAAAATTCTTTTACGAGGGCTATTTCATTAAACTTTAATAGACGCGCGTTAAAACATTGCAATAATGAGAGGATTGTTAAAACGAGAAAAAGTGTTTTTTTATTGAGGAAAAGAAGAATTGATTAACAGAATGAATATAATAATTAATTGTGTCGTATAGTTGGAAAAGCGCGTAAAAAGGCCGGGTAAAATGTAGCTATATTAAAGCTAACGACAATTTATACGCGAATCCGTATTTTAAAATGCCGCGCGCAGATAATGTAAATTATTGCAAACAAAATCGTGTATGCCGTAATTTTCGATAAGCTCGGCTTGCAAAATGGACGCTAGCGAGCTTGACAAAGAGAGAGACAGAGAGCGCCCGTCGCGCTGTAAAATCGTGTAAATATTTGTGCATTATTTATTAAGTTATCAGGAGAGCCGGAGAGAGCGAGGCGAACCTGCTAGCAGAAAAACAGAAATACAACCATGCAGATTACATAATTTCCTTTACACCTTCCTATCAGACTCTCCTCGTCCCTCTTCTTTCAGCTCCCTCCCTCCTTTCTTTCTCGCAGCTCTTCCCCCTCGAACTCTCGCTCGCTCGCTCGCTCGCTCGTTATTATTTTTTGCGTAACAGCATTACGCATTAAAGATGATAAAAAGGCCATGTACTGATACTTCGCCTCTCTCACTCCCCCCCCCCCCTCTCGCCGCGCCACCCTCCCTTTTCAGTCTTTAGCGCGAGTGGATTCAATGGATAGAGAAAGAGCGTAGGCAGGGGCGCCTGCAGTGTCGGGGAATGTTTATTTCGGCGCGATAACAAGCGCCATTGTGCGGGCGCACGCAAGTGTTCCTCTCTGTCGCGGATTTCTGCGGAGCGGAGAGACAGACGGGAGAAACAAACGAGCCACTGAAAAGAACGCAAGCGCGGAGGGCTGAAAAATAAATTTTTAGCGCGGATTGATCGATCGATTCCTCCCTCGAGAGGCCACGAGCCGGAGAATATTAAAAATTCAGCTCGAGAGCAGCCAGGCCCTCTGACAAATTCGATCTGCAGTACAGAATCGGACTAATTTATTTTACATTTTTTAGGAAAGCCGAGGCCGTGCGAATGAGGAAAAATTAAAACTCGATGACATTTGAAATTGAAATGAAATTTCGCCGCGCTGTTTTTTCGAAAGTTTATCGAATGTGAGAGATTAATTAGAATTCTGTGTTTAACGTCCTTGACACGATCGTCGCACCGGCTGAAATGTTTACGAGGCTTATCCGATTTTCTAATTTCTAGACTCGCAAGCAAAATCAACTCTCCGGGCTTAATGATGTGGAACTTTGCTTCTTTCCAGGAATCAAGTGCATTTCATTGTTCTTGAGCCAATACCGACTTGACTTCCACTACATTAATTTAGCAAGCATAATATACATATTAATCGAAACGCGTATTTAGAGAGCCGAATGACGCAATAATGAAAAATGAATCATTCCAAATCCGCCGAAACGGTGAGCGCGAATCTTTTCCAAAATCACAAGCCATTAATAAAAGCTATATCGAGAGAGCCGATCTATATACTTTCGCAAGCGGAATAAGTAAATTTTCGAATTATATACATTAATTTTCTAAACTGTCGATAAAGCTCCTCGCGTCTCTTTGCTCCTCTTATAGCCCGAAGGAAAGACGCTTTCCGGAAAATGCTCACCCGCCTCGCCGCGCTGATAATTAAATAGCCGAGCTGCAATGGGTTATATTCTCTCGATCAGCTACCGACCCACAAAAAAGCTCGCTGCAAATATTGCCGTTATTCTCGAAACCGTCGCGATTAATGTACATCAGCTTATTTAAAATGTCTTCTGTATTAATGAGAACCCGCACGTAAAGCCCACCGTCCGCTCGAGCGACTCGCGAGTTTTTTTTATCGATTCGCGCGGATCCAATTGAAAACGTCGACGCACCAAAGTCTCTCCGTTTAATTTTCCCTCTAAATCGCGAACGAAAATTAAAGAAAAGTTATATCCCCGGCTAGTAGTCCCGGCGCTCCCTCGGGAAAAATTGAAACAGCGAATTTAAATAATCCGCCTAGAGAAATAGGGAAGGGCGGCGGCGGCGCTAGTAAGAGGCAAAAAGAGATAAAGAGATCGTCGACCTGCAGTATTGAGTTTTCCTTTTGAAACGATGCCAAACAGCGCTCGTTACGATTTCCTTCCAAGATTCCAGAGATTTGTTCGAAAAGGCACAGTTTTAGCCCCCCCTCGACTCTCCCCGCGGCAGCCTCTGGCAAAAGTCTAACAGGCGCGCTGTTGTAGGAGGGGTGCATCGATTCGCCAGAAGACACGGAAATGTATTATAGCAGTATTATTGCCGTCCCGGCTGGATTAGGTTTGATACTCGTCCGGTTTAGCCTAGCGTGAGCTCGCGTTATTTCTGGTTACGGAAAGTAAATGAATAATTTAATAAGGTAAGTACCCCGCGTTAAAAGCAGGTAAATTTATAAGCGCGCCGAGTGCCGCGCCCGTGAGGCTAGTGGCGCCCAATAAAATAAGGAATCAAAATTCTATTGTTGAAATTGATCGGCTAATAAAAGCAAATTGTTGACGATTACGATTCGGGGCTTGCTCTACGGGCTAGCTGACAAAACGATTATTACACCCGGCCGAATAATTCTATACTGTGCTGACGAGCCGCGAAATGTACACGTACCGCGTCGAATAGAGCAATAAAGCGGCATTACACTCTCGCGAATTTCATCGTTTTCGCGACAAAATTATAGATTTTTATCTAGAGCGGCGGCGAAAAAAATACAGCAGGCGCGAGAGACTAATTTACCGAGTAAGCATATCGGTCATCGCAAGGACAAGCTCTACGTGCGTAGCGAAAAAAAGAGCGTAGCGAGCGCGACTAGCAAAAATATTCCGGAAATTTCTGCTCGAGCTTTGGCGGGCCGAAAAATTGAGCGCAAATAAAAAAGCGAGCGAGCGGGCGGCCGAGGAAGGAAAGGTCACGATAGCGAAAGCTCGGCGTCTAATAATTGGCGGCTGCGCGCCGCGATATACACGCACACACGCACACGTATGTATATGGATTCTTATATGTGCCCCGAAAGCCGGAGCCGGGGAGGTGGGGAGAGCGGCGTACAGCAAACCAAGGCCGTCGTATTTTTAGTTAGGCCAATGTTTAGTTGAGCAGCGCGTCGTCGCCGCGCCGCCGCCACAGATAGAGGGACCTTGAATTTCGCGGATAACATCTGCGGCCTTATCGAATTCGCGCTCTTGCCCCACCTTTCCAGCGCTCTTTCTTCTTTTTTTTTTTATTTCAAGCTCGAGAGCTCTCCCTCCTTTTTTTTTCTCGTTTGTGAGCGCACGCACACAGTTTTCGGCTGATATGGCGCACGGCCGCGATTAGCGAAAACGATAACTTTTTCGCAGTTACTAACCTAGCGTAAGCCCCCGAGCGCGGCCGTTCAAATATTATTTCGAGAAGGGAGCCGGCCCACCTGGATTGGCTCGGCGATGAGCCGGATACAAGGTTTTTCCTACTTTTTGAACGATTGTATGGTAGAGGGTCTCTCTCTCTCTCTCTCTCTTATTCTCTCTTTCGCGATTGGAAGGATCTTTCCAAGGACGAAGCGAAGTTGTTGATTCTCTATTCGAGGACGTGTACTTAGGGGAAAGTCACCCAGTGAGGCCCGCCTTATAAGCGTGTCAACTATGAATTTCGCACCCCTAAACTGAGAATAACGATGTACGATATCCGAAAATTAGTATGATAGCCGAATAATCTAATAGGCAGATAACATTTTTACAATCAAAAAATCATTTTCAATAAAAAACAATTAATCATTCACCTCATTGTCTTTGTATCTATTTTTATCTATTCTTCAAACATATTGGAATGAATAAAATTTATAAATTAAATGTATTAAGACGTTAGATTTGAGTAATACATTATTTTTGATAATTTGTATGTATACTTGTATATAAAATATTTACAGTAATACCTCTTGTTTTATTTTTAATAAGCTATGAATATTAATTTATTAATTAATTATTTTTTCTGTAAAATTAGTAGGCAAAAAAATCGAGTTTTTTTAATTCTGAAAATGTTAATTTTTTTAAATAAAATAGTGTACACAAAATTGAAGCCATAATAACTATAGGTGGCCCTACTGGGAGACTTTTACCTAGTCATAGTTATTTTTTCTTTTTGCTTAGCGTTTCGCGTTTAATATTGAGGCCGATGAGTGTCCGATAAAAAAATTGCGTGCCGTCTTCCCCAAAATAACTTCTAATTCTTAATGCTTCTAACTCGTAGTTTAAAAAATGTAACAGTCACAGCGACTAGTACTACATAAACATAATCAGGCAAGAACTCAATAAACCCAAGTCAAAGCTAAGCTAGACCGATATTCTTTACATTTATTCATACGATTTCTCGGAAACCGATCGACAGATCATCCATTACTAATAGACCGCTGAATTACAAAAGTTTGTCGGAAAGCCAATGAACTCTGTATTTGATAAACTGTCAAACTATGATTAACATTCAGAAAGCTGTTAGAAAACTTTCCGGCTAATTCGCTAATAGAATATTCCCGCGCGCAAACATCGTTCGATATATCCAAATAGACGGGCGGCCTCCCATCGAAGCTCTGCACGTATATATAACTATAAGAGAGCATTTTTGTCGCGCGATCGCGCCTACAGGCGGCGCGCTGCACTCGCTAGCTGTATACACTCAAAATAGGCCCCTGCCCGGGCCTGTAGAGAGCGCGCGCTAGCACAATTAGTATATGGCTGTATAGAGCGTATGTAGAGGAGCGAGAGAGACGCAGACAGAGCGAGGCCTTATCTTCGCGAACTTTCAGTTGTCATGCGCTGCTGGTATGTGCATGCGTGTAAGTGCGGCACTCGACGTGGCCGAACGTATATACGAGGTCGATTGGGACAAAAAAAAAAGAAGCGGAGCGCGCGGGCTAATCTAGTTGCGAAATGTGCAAATTTTTTGCACTTGGCTATTGACGAATTTCGTGTTTTAAATGATGAGCTCGGTTCTTTTTTAATGCGGTGGCTTGATTTTGGGTAGGATTTGGGGACGATGAGTGAGAAAGAGAATACGTGAATTGGTAGTTGAGAAAAAATTGTAGATGCATTGACGGTCGGTTAAGAAATTGTATATAAGCTCTTTTTTAATCAGCTACTTGGGCAGCGATCGATCCGAGTGACAAAGAAATTAATATTAACTAAAATTTTAAGGTTTATTCAAAGCCTCGATAACAATGTCTTTTTTTAATGTTTATCATATTATTGCAAAATCAGCAGGAATAACAATTGCGATAACAAAAGTGAAAACAAAACTAAACTCGGCTTTATCCAAAACTCGATAAGGTGTGAGAGAGAACGTTATTCCCTGCAGCGGATTTGTTTTACGCGCGCGACTAAAAAATTCTATACATGTCGGCTTGCGTTCGGCTCGGCCTTTGGCTATATAGAAGGAAGAAAGGGGGGAGGGTAAAAAAAGCGAAGCAAGAATAATCGAAGAAGCCAATGTGCAGAATAATCTCGCGAAACAATATCGCTTCGGACGGGAGAGCTCGGTGTACAAGCTCGTTATAAATGCAAGACTGACACCCGGCTGTTGGCGCTGGCGGTATACTAAAATTAGAAGGAAAAGCTCGCGTTTCGATGTCTTTTTTTACCGAACTATTGAACGCGATAGTGGAATATTATTGTTCTACGGGTCAAATAACAATAAACCAGCAAAGGTGATAACTTTAGACGGCCTATCGCGCGCCAGCCGGAGGTAAACACGCCTCTCTCGTCGCCGCAATTTCATAACACATTCACTCTCTCCCTCTCTCTCTTTCTCCCTCTTTGCAAGCGCGCCTTTATTACCGCTAGGTCTAAAGTACGAAATTCGAATCGCACTCCTCGCGTTCAACGCAGCCGCAAATTCTCAACTTATCGTCTATTACACACGAATGTCAATTCGTGCGCTCTGCTGGTAGCTACTTTATATATCAGCTTAGTTTAAACTCTCAATCTCGGCTATTTCTCTTAGCGTAGTTTAATAATTTCTTGTGTTTTTCATTTACAACAGGTATGCGGATGAAGTCTATGGCATTCGATCTTTCGAAGGAATGCCAGGAATGTCATGTGTGGTTAAAATATAGAGACAAATATGGAGACGACGATAACACTCATAGGTAATACAGAAAAATAAACTTAGGCGACAATTTGGACAGTACGAGCACGGCAAGGATGTTTTTCATATAAATAACGTAATACTAATGATCAATCAAAAGTCATAAATATATACGCTATATGCAATAGTAAACAAGTGACCGTCGAGATTCGTCGACTTCTTCGCCGACGATCGTCTCGAGAGTGTATTATAACTCGCGCACATCATACTTATCGCTGACACAATATTTTCTTTTTCTTTTCTTTTTCATTTTTTTTTTTTCTACTGATATGTGCTTTTTCTCTTTCTCTTGTATAAAAATGAAATTTTGTCATTTTTCGAAAGTTGCGCGCAGAGACGATCGCAGCGATTTTAGATTGTACAGTGATCTCAAACTGACATTTCTCTCTTTCTTGTTCTACGCCAATTCGATATTTTTGACCGCCAGCTCAACGACAAAGCTTTGGATTTCTACTTCCGGTGTGTTAGAATTTTGACATTCTTGTTTAGCATCGTATTTTCAATTTCAACTTCTTATGCCGAAACTTCACGATTTTTTTTTCATGAAAGAGAAATAAATTCAAAGTAGAAAGTCAAAGAAACCCCGAAGTCGAGCGGGCGATTTTTTCTTTGGTCAAATGTCGCGGCAATCGTTGCGAATGAGTTCAAATGAAAAATAATGCAAGTGCAAGCAAGTATATCGTTATACGAAAATAAATGACGCTTTTTTGTAAAAGTAAAAAAAAAGAATACAGTAATGATGATTTCGATGATTTGGTAAAAAATGGCATGCCAAATTAGAAGAAACTTAATCTTCCAAGCAAGGAGAGACAGAAGTATAGTGAACTTTCACCGCAACCAAATAAAAAAAAAAAAAAAGATAAAATTTTGTTTTAATTTTTGGCAATAATATATTGTGATTTGTTAGTTTGATATAACTGCACAAGTCACAGCGACTTACGTAATTTCTTCCAAGTGCCGAGCGTGCCGGATGATCGACGCACGCCGCAGATGCCGCGTACATAAAAAACTTTCAACTTTCAAATTTAAACATTTATTTTTCAGTTTCTCTAGTATCTTTTTTAATTACGCATCTTCGGCGCGCGACTCGACTCAACTTCGGCCGCTCGATTCGAGAATTAAACAGAGTAGCGAAGAGAGCCCTTTGAAAAATCAAAAGAACGCAGACTCGAACCTTTCGTCTGTCCTTCGACTGCGCGACTATTTATGTTGCGTCTACAGTTTTTGCACGCGAAGGAAGGGTTTTTGAATATTACCTCGAGTCATCGAAAGGTAAAAAAAAGTTAAAAAAAAAATTGTTTGACTTTAAATTTTACTCGAAACGAACGAAAAGAGAAAAACAACTTACTTAAAATTCTTGTGATTTTACAGGGCAAAATTAATCGACTGAATAAAAAAAAAATAAATAAATAAAAATAATAATAACAGTATAGTAAGTGTGGAAAATAAACTAAAACGTATAATGCGTGAGTTGGATCTAGATCAGTATCTTTATGGGTCTTACCTTGCGAAGTTCCCGCCAGGTCCGGCGTCTGCAGCCCGTGGCCCAACCCTGGAAATTTCACTAACGTCACCCATAGCTATCGGTGCTCCGCTAATCGGAGTGCAATGTCAGGCCTGTACGCAATTTCGCAACTACGAATTGAACAGCAAGCAATATAAAAAAAACATACAACACAGATTTCACGTGCTACTACTGTACAGTTCCGACCGGAGCCGACTAAACGGTTCCTCATGATGAAATTGAAACAAAAAATATATATAACAAGTTGAAGCGTAAGCATTTTAACGATTTAATTAGCAGACAATTTTTTTTCTCTAATCACTTTAGGACGTTAATTTCAATCAGAATAAATATTAAGATTATGAAATTATAGACTATCAATTTTATTTTTGTCAAAGAAAAAAGTATGGTATTCTTTTACTTTGCAAATTAATAAATGCTAATTTAACAAGAAAATATAATAAATTTTTAAAAGCACTTTTGTAAATTCTTAAATATTATTTTAACAAGTAATATTTTATTGCAAGGAATATTTTTTTTGATTTTTCGGTGAAAAAATGAATAATATAGTGAATAAATCGATAAAACAAAATTGATAAACGCATAATAATTAGCTTTCACAGTACATGCTTTTTAAATAAGTAAATATTGAATTAAAAGAATGCGATGCATTAAGTAAATTATGTATACGCCAAGGCCACTCTTATCAGCTTATAAAATATGAGAATATTAAGTAAACATCTTGAAATACTCTAAGAATATCATAATCAAAAAGAACATTCGTATACTTGATATGAGGCTTGCTGAAAATAAAATGCGGCAGGCACAAAACAAAACAAAAAAAGTTGGCAAAAGCAGCGCACGAAAGATTCCTACTTGTCGAGACTGTCATAGTAGTTTCAGCGTTTCACGTGCAAAAAAAGAACAAACATAATGACGTACAAAACAAAATATCTGAAATCTATCGTTCTGAAATGCTCTTCATTGCTTATTCCGTTTAATAATAATTATGGACATTATTTAATTCGGAGAAATTCGTTATTAACATGTTTAAAATATTTTTTCTATCAAAAATAATTCAGCAGGGTTTTCTTTATTGGAATTATTTTTCAAGCTATTGCTCAACATACAATAGAGGCAAAAAGACTCGACGTTCTCATAAAATGTTGAATAAGCAAAACGAGCGCAGAACGATCGAGCAAATAGTGACAATTCACACATAGAAAAGAAAACTGAAGTTATCGAAAGTCGACATTTACTTTACAAAGATTCAATTCAAGAAAAATTGTTCTATGCGTACAGGCTGTATGGTTTAAGATTGAGACGAAGGGGGCTCCTCTCACCTGATAGCGGCGTGTGAGGATCCGTGGTGAGGGCGGCCATGCTAAAGTTGAAGCTGCCGGGCGTCGAGGTGAAGAGCTTGCTGTCGGCGAGGTAGTTGGGCGTGGGCGGATGCTCGGGCTCGTTCTCGTGCTCGTTGCTGCTGGCCGAGGCCGGCGGCCGATCGGAGGCCGCCGCGCCCGAGTCGGAGCTGTCCTCGTTGGGGTGGAGGCCGACGCCCTGGCCGACGCCGGCGGCTCCGTTGCCGCCGGTCAGCTCTAGGGGCTCGCACTTGATGCTCTCCTCGCCGAGCGGGCCGTTCTCGTTCTCGTGCAGGCCGTTGCCCTCGATCTTGTTGGACAGGTGGTTGCTCTTGACCATGGAGAAGTCCGTGGGGGTGGCGTCGTTGTTGTTGAGCGGCGGCGAGAGGACGCGCGAGCGCTTCGAGGAGGCGCTGTTGGCGTCGCCGGTGCCGTCGTGAGGGTCGGGCGTGTGCCTCTCGTTGCGCCGGATCTGGGTGCGGCGGAGCAGCTGCTGGATCGTCGTGGGCGATGGGGTCACCGGGTTGGGCACCTGGTTCGGAGAGCCTACGCGGCCCGTGTACAGCTCGTCCACGAGCTTCTCGTGGGGCGGCAGGTGGTTGCCGCCGATGCCCGCGGCGCCGGCCGCGAGAGCCCGCACTTGCGACAGCTACGGAAGGGCCAAACATTTTCCATGCTTATGTACTTGGTCGATTAATTATTAGCTTCCTGAGCTTTAACATTTTTTTTTCTTTTTTTTTTTTGCTTTGATATTGCTTTACTGAGATTGGACACGAACATAGTTTCTGTGACGGCAGCAAATTACTTTGTCTATCACTTATTTTATTCATCTAAAAATTATTTCATTTATCGCGTTTTAGTTATTTAGTTTTACCAAGACTCGATCGTTCAATTTAATTAATTTTAATGTAGTGGAAAATTTATTTGAGCATTTAAAAGTGTAAAAAATAATGGGAGCACGGCGTTAAGAATACCTGAGTTGCATTAAAAAATAATACAGTAATAAACTTTTATTTATTTTTTAAAGAAAATAAATGTTTTTATGATAGATATTGACGCTTGAAAACAATACATTACTAAAACACCTTATTCAATTAAAAAAGTATTATGTTATTTGTATTAAAATTCGATATTTTAATACATTTTTAGAGAATATTTAGTTTGGAATGCTTTTATACGATTCTAGGTCAAAGCGAACTGATTTATTTAATTAGCATTTTTTTTTTTAATTTTAAGTGTTTCAACATGAAAATTATTTTTAATTAAACAGTAATGAAAGTACCGATATCTAAAATCTAGTAAACATAGGTCAAGTTAATTTTTAGTATAAAAATTAGATTAATACAGAAATTGACTTTTTGTACCACTCATTACCATTATTGAATATAACATTGCTAACCTCTGGAAAAAATAGATTTACTGAAGAATATTTAATGAATCCAAAAAAACCTCGAGGTTAATAGATTCCGTCTCTAATTCATATGTGGGTCAGCACATTGACAATTTAACTCAAAATCGATTCACCTGAACTCGCAGAAAAAGTTCGTGAAATTTTTACATCTGGTCAAGTGAATTTCTAAGATCTACAGTAATGATTTCACATATTTTAAGTACACGGCAAACTGATATTAATAAATTACAGATTAGATTCAAGTTTTAGAATAAGGCATTATTTATGAGACATTTAAAGTAATGTCACTTTGACGTCAGAAAAATTAATCTTTGTTTTGTCGATCTATAAAAATTATCGAGATGAATCAACATATCTAAAGATCTTTCCTTTTATATAGCAGTGCATCAAGATAACCGTTAACATTAACAATATCTAGGAATGTATATATATATATTTTAGCAACGATAAAATTTTGCATTTAATAAATATTATCCCTTACATAATCTTAAAACTTACCCAAAATAAACTAAACTAAAATCCTATAAATTTCTCTCAAAACAACACATAAAGAGAAGAAGGAAAACAAAAATAAATGAATTAAAAAATAAAAAAAAGGAATAGCAAGCAGTTAAAACTGAAAGCCAGCTAGAATGTAATGCCTGAATTTTCGGGTGGAGTATTTGTCTCACCTCATCCCTGTCACTCTGATCAGCCTGTTGCGTAAGTCCGGACACCCTAAGAACCTCGGCGGTTTTCAGGAAGCTACTGAGAGAGCGCTGATGGACGTTTACTTCGCCATGGTAGATGAACTCCACCAGAGCGTGCAAATCGCTAAATGCCACATCCTGCAGTACTATCACCGGGTGCTTACACGGTGTGCTCTGCAAAATTCATGGGAGGATTATTGTTATCGTGCAACATTTTGACTTATGGAAATAATTCCGAGATTTTCATTTGGAATTTATTATGGATAAAAGCTAGTGCGCACCTTGAGCAGTTCCCTAAAGTAGGGACTGCAGGCCGAAAGAACGACCCGATGTGCCTTGAGACTCTTGCCATCGCATGCCAGCGTGACGTCCACGAAATCCTCGTCATCTCGCAGATTCTCGAATGCCGATGTGATGCTGCTCTGGTAATTATTCCATCGCAGGCAAAAGTGTTGTGTATCTACCATCGTTATGCCTATTCACCTGCAACATAAAAATCAACAATACACCTTAGTATTCTCCATGGCTTTACCATTGTAAACAAATAGATATAGTAACTAGATTTTTCTCAATAAAGCCAAAAGGAAAGTACAGCTATTATCGCTATTGTTTTATTTCTTGTACCAACTGTTTTTTCCCTCGGCTCTCTATTACGAATAAATGGCGCTCTGAAAAAGAGGTTATTTGTATTTATATCCTTAAATGATTGATTTTGCCCCAATTTGATAAAAAATAAAATCTTAACGCACTCGTTCTCCGAAGCGCGCTCGGCCTCGCTAACCTCCTTTCCTCGTAGAAATGTGTATAATTCCAATCAGCTGCATTATTATTAACAAATCAATTAATAACTTTTATTCGCTCTAATAACAGTCCCGATGATTATTCACGCGGCGGAGCTAGACATATGCCTCGCTTCAAAGATGAATAACGGCGCAAAAGGCGAGCGCTGATCGATAGTCAAATCCAGCCGGGGGACGGGAGCCGAGGCTCTAGAGGCGCGCAATCAAATTTCCTAAGACGGCGCATTTTTTAAACTGTCGCTATCTGCGAAAGTTGCAATTTAACCTTACTCTTTGACTCAAGGTGTATACGGCAGATTCCGATAAGGTGGCACAAAAGCACTGATAAATTTAGATAAAGCTTGTTTTGAAAAGGCGGCCTGCAAAGTTGCAAAGAACATTTTTCTCTCTCTCTCTCTCTGTCTTACTCGCACGCTTCGTCGCTCTTGTCGCACGCCTCGCTGGCCGACTAACGCGATTTCTTTATTTTATTGAGTGCCAAAAGTAGGGGAGGG